>CAJHNH020000224.1:2797409-2822409 GCA_905116865.2 Candidula unifasciata | reverse complement strand
CAATAGTTGTAAAGGCCGACAGTGAGTTCTAGTATGTGCCTTCACCTTTGCCCCTGGCATAACTTATTTTACACAGATTTTGGTAATTCCACAGACTAATGCATGTTTTAGTTGTCGCAACAACTTCTTTGAGCAGAGCGATTTGACGTTACCGCTATAATGATTACTTGGGGCTTAATGAAGCAATCCCTCGTGGGATGCAATTTCCTGTTATTTGAAGCCTCACCCTGGCTTTTGCCCTGAATATAGCCCGGCCATAAATATGGCCTAATAGCTGAGAGTGGTTTCTGGGACCTCTCCGCGGGTGATCCTCATCCGCATGGTGACACTTTGTATCACCGGGTGTTTATCGCTTGTGTGATGTCCTGGTGGGGTGCAACTACCTACCTGCTTGAGACACTTACCTTCCTAGAACTATGTATTTGATAGGGGAGGCAAATCAAGTGATATAATGTGGATATACTCGGAGTTAGTGACTGCTAATCGACTGGCTCAGGTAAGACGCTTCTTAATTGACCTGGAAATGGGTTTTTATATAATTATTGTTTTTCTAGTACATTTTGTTTTATTTCTGCCGTATCTCAAACATGTCCTTTTTCTGAAGTTTACACACACACACATATTTTCTGAAGTTTACGCACACAAATGCACACACACACACACGCACACACTCCGCATATACTAACTCGTCCCCATGTGGGATGCATTATTTTGTTAATTTGAAGCCCACCCTGGCTGTTACCAGTTGCCGCAATATAACCTAACGGTTGAACACGGTTTCAGGGACCCCTTCACAGGTGATCCTCATCCGCATGGTGGCACCTTGTGTCATCGGGTGTTTATCGCCATGTGTGATATTCTTGGTGGGGGTAAAGTTTACTTACTTACTTACGTACGCACCCTGTCGTGAAATGATAGTCATTACACATCGGTTTGTAAGGCTGATAACCTGTCTTACCTGTAATCTGCACAAAATTCAAACTTGGACTCGCCCAGAAATATATAGTCCCTTATATCTATATATATAGGCCTGTATTGGACAACATTATTATGTCTGCCTTTTCTGGTTACTTTAACTAAACTCCACTTTTAAATGTATTTCTTTTGGGGATATATTTAGGGAGTTAATTGAGGTTTCTTGGAAACCGATTTACTCCTTGCCCCAGTATACAAGGAACTTCTTTTGTACCAACGCCTGAAATGTCTAACTGACGCCATTCTCCTTGCCAGCTTCTCAAGCCTCCAGATGTGTTAATCTGTGCCTGTATACTTTAAATTTTCAAGGCAATCTGGAAAGATCTCAGTTTTACATATGCTTGGGATGTATATTTTCTGAAGAGCTGGCAGAAGATTCACAGTCTCAACAACATCCACCCACCAATCCAACCACCAGAACCAACTTGTTACCCACCAGATAACACCTGTGAAGGTTCCTGACATCTCCAAAAATGGGGGAGATTGTGCCTCAAACAGCTACCAGTGCCAGAGTAATGTGGCTCTAAGACATTGTGTGTCCTTACTGGTGATATAGACATGCTAGATACCAGTACAGTTGCTGTACAGTGAAGTACTCTTGCTACTTGATCCAGTGGAGCAGAATTCCCAGAGTCAAAGACAGTCAAATCATCCGGAGCTGAGGGAGGCATCATAGACAGAGAAAAGAGAAGATAAGTCTAATGCTTCACATGATGTTGTGTTCCTCACAGCTCCCTGTGTCCAATGATGAGAAGATGTCACCTCCAGGACCGGCTGTCTGCCTAGTTTCCTTAGGATCTAGACATTAGTGCTGAAATTCTTTCACTGATAGCTGGAATTCACTTCAATTGTTTTTGTACAGATATTATACTAAATACATGCATTCATTTTCATGGCTGACTTAGGTTTCTCTATGTCACCTTCTTAAGTGTTTAGCAGTTGTATGTGTATGTATCTTCATTATATGTGTTAACATGGTTATGATAATGAACTATCATAACCTGGGGGCTTTCTTTAGTAAGTAGTGGGGGTGTCCAGCCAAGTGTGCCTAGAAATATATATATATATATATTGACATATTTTGTAGTGCCAATACTTGAGTTGCCCTACTCCAGAGATAAGTTAATCGTATATTGGCCACGGGGAATCCCTTAGACCAATACGAGCCAAACGACTCAACAAAATTATCTCTGAGTGCTGCTGGTTCTGAAGGAGAAATCCTTACATTAGGCACGCGACAGGAGTGATATGTGACACACCCACATACACGCAAACACACTAAGATGTTTTCACAACAGGAAAGTCGAAGAGTTCTCTTAGAAATGATACCAGATAATTTCCTGAATATTTTAGAAGCTGTCAGGGAAGATAGCTTTTGTCTAGAATCGGCAGTGACTGTATCTGCTAGGAAAATAGCTTCACCTATTTACCAGAGGGGGAAAAAAGAGTTGAACTACAACTATTAAGTAATGAATGATTTTACCTCTAAATCTCTTCAGAATACGCTTGTGTTCACCCAAACTGTAGACAGCTGAGCAACAACGTCACGGAAAGAGTCCAAAGTTTGATGTCTGAGAAAACAGTCTTGTACAAAGAGCAAGATGACCTACTTAAATCCATCTCGCTGAAAATTCCCGAAAACGACGTCATTCTTGTGTCCGGTGCCTCAAGCAACCACTACGATGAAATGCAGGCTATGCTGCACTCCCTCCATAGCATGGTCTTTCCAGAACTGTCACAGAAAGAAAACTTCTCGCTGGTTCTGTGGGATATTGGGTTAACTTCAGATCAACGACAACAGGTTGGTTGTTTCTGATATAAAGAAATAAGTAAGGTATTGTAGGATCATTGGTATTGTCTCTGAATTCAAAGTGATGTTAGAAACATTCCTTTTTTTTTTAAATTTAATAAATTGTTCCAATTGTAATCTTAAACAGGTACATATCTCTTTCAATTGTTTGTGACTACAGAAAAACTGTGACTACATGAAACTTTAAACTACGAGGACGAGCTTGCGTTGCTTTTTTTCCCCCTGTAAAATGCAGACTGTGTCTAATCTCAGGCCAGTTTTCCCCTTGACTCTGGGTACTTTTCGAAACCAGGCGTTTGTCCTCATCCTGGCTTGGTCCACGATGACCGCCAACTATTTCAGGACTTTATTGTGGCTCCAAGTATATCGCCCCTGGCCTAGGGCTTTACTGAACGCGGACAATACGTGCTCGAGCATCTGCACATTGGCATGTCAGATCGGTAGTCGCATGCCATTTCACCATGTTGACGCCAAAAGATACCCATATTGTACTCATATCTTACGACAAAGCTCAGCCGCAAAGGGGCCATTCGCTAGATCTCACTCCGTGTGAGTATTCGTGGCACTGAGCTCTCAAAGCCGATCCACTGGCCTTGCTGCGACTGCTGGGCTGCTTTCTGGACCCGAGTCTAGTTTTTAGTGTCTATTATCTGCTGTATTAGCATGTCTCTGTGCTCTTTGGTCGTGGCTTTAGACCGCCAGCTGACTTTCCAAGCCCTAGGCCGCGTCGATCGGTTTGTGTGTAACCCATGCTTCCTGAGCTGCTTCTATCGTATCTTGGACCTTTCATTTCTTGCCTGTCTTTAGAGCGGGCTAGATAGCTGCCACCGTAGGGTCAAAAGATTCGTTCAGTATCATCGCAAGACTTAACTTGCAGACTTTAAACTCTTCGGTTACTGATTTGAACCGAATCCCCAAATTTTAGAACATCATATGGACGATGTGTAACAAAAATTAAGAGTAGAATTCGCCAGTCACAGGCAGCTTTTCAGAAAATGAAAAAAGTATTTCATGTAATAAATTACTCTCATTAAACATCAGTAAACGAGTATTGAAATGTTATATCGAGTCTGTTCTGGTGTATGGCAGTGAATCTTGAAATGTGAGCATACAAATAAGGAAGAGTTTGGAGGCAACTGAGATGTTTTTCTTGAGAAGAATGTTGAGAATACCTTGGACTGCCAGAATAACCAACATTGTATACCTGAAAATAGATAATAACAGTGGAATTATATGCAACAGTTGAAAGGAGACAAAGTTTTTTGGTCATGTGATAAGAAAAGGAGCACTGTAAAATACTGTGACGACTGGAAAGATCACTAGTAGAAGAGGTAGAAGTAGACCAAGAGAAAAAATGGTAAATGGCTTAAGACAGTGGCATGGAGGAATATCATCAGTAGAATTGATCCAAGACACCAAAGACCGAGATCTGTGGCGACGCATGTACGCTTACGCCAGCTAGCAAAGCAGTTGATGATGATGACGATGAATAAATGCATGGGATTTCAGTAGCAGTTGTAATCCTGTGACAGTGTTCTTGCCTGGATAGTCGCCAGGTTTGTTACGACTACGTATACGACCATAAACTGTGTATGGCCGAAACACCTTTCCCTTGCTACTGCTGAACACTACACGACTCCTCCATTATCGACTCAAACAGCTGCACCAACATTAAGCCGAGAATTTAAGTAAAGTAATATGTTTAATGGTAAGACAGCTTCTGAACAATACGTATCGATACCACCCATTCCGCTCATCTGTAATTCTCCATAGAGAAGGCCTTCGGGGAAATCAAACCGGCCAATAAAATAGCTAATACCTGCAGTTAGTTAAACAAACAAAAAAGTACCATGATTGCGTTTAGAGGTTGTACTTAAATTGGAGTGACTCTGGGATCTGGCCAACACCATACTCACAGAAAGAGATAGGGAATGTAACAACTCTCGCAGGACTGAAATTTGTCCTATGGTTGTCACAATGATAAGCACAACACTGAGTCCACACACTAAATGAATACATTGTAATCGCCCTGTAGTGATATGTATCTCCATGTACGATATTTGGGGCCTTTTGAATACATTACGGTAGCAATGTGTTGCATGGAGTTTTTTAAAGCAACCTGTTCAAACATTTTTATACTAATTTATTCAGAAACGCAGTGATGCATGAAGGTTATATATGATGTAGGAAATTACAACCGGTTTTCAAAGTGATTCCTATTAACCTCCTCTAGACAATTTTCATTATCGCATACAGCACAAAGCTACCGTAATTCTGTCTAAATAAGGCAGAAAATGTCCCGTAAAGATAACGCTTTTAAGCAAGTAAAGGAAAGTTAAGATCCCTTTTCACGCCTGTAGGCACATCGGGCATAAAGGAAGAGCACCTACAATTTTACAGACCAATCGGCACTAGGTGGGTAATTTTGTCAGCATTACGCCGGTTGTCTTTACTTCCCCAGGACATACATCCTGGTACCTATTTTAGGCTGGGTCGACCCGCGACGCCCCGTATCATGATAAAAATCCACGCAGCCAGCAGTGGGTTTTCAATCGCGGTATGTTGGAATTACGACTCGGACTCACAACGCCTAAGCCACAGACGCCGCTTTCAAACAAGTTGTCTCTATGAAAATGCTCTTGCAGTTCGCTGATGGGTAATTACAGATTTATTTGAATAATTCTGTATTAATTATACTTCATCTGAAATTGTGTGTTGCATAATGGTAAGGTAATTTCCTAAACATTTATCACAGGTAGAAAAATGTTGTCTCTGTCAAGTGATATCTTTCCCTTTCGAGAAGTTCCCACAGCCCACCAGGGATTTACACACCTATATGTGGAAACCGCTACTTATCCGGGTAAGTATTGTTACCAATCATACCAGTCATACAACCACAGCTGCTACTGCTACTACAATTGCTACTTTTGCTACTACTACTGCTGCTACTACTACTACTACTACTACTACTACTACTACTACTACTACTACTACTACTACTACTACTACTACTACTACTACTACTACTACTACTACTAATACTACTACAAATGGTGCTGCTCCTACTGCTACTACAAATGCTACTACTACTGCTACTGCTGCTGCTGCTATTACTACTGCTACTGTCACTGCTGCTGCTACTGCTACCGCTTATGATAATGCTACTTCTACTACTACTACTACTGCTACTATCGCTACTGCCGCTGCTGCTGTAACTACTATCACTACTGCTGCTACAGCTACTACTAGTACTACTTCTGCTACTACTATTACTGCTGCTTCCGCGACTAATACTAGAAGCACTACTTACGTCTTTTCATAATATAAGAAACGAAATAAGAAATCAATTACTTCACAAGCAATAAAAAACAATGGATCAAGGGACAGAACTAAAGATTAGAGGCGTCCGTGGCCTAAGCGTTGCGAGTCTGACTCCTAATACCAACGTACCGCAATCGAAACCTATATTATGGGGTGCCGTAGGTCAACCTAGCCTAAGCTAGGTCCTAGAATGTAAGCCCTGGGGAAGTAAAGACGCCGGCGTAATGCTGACCACATTACCCACCTAGTGTCGATTGGTCTGTAAAAATATGGGTGCTCTTCCCGTATGCCCCATGCGCCTAAAGGCGGGAACAGGGATCTTTAATTCTTTTACGTTTCATTACTAAAGATTAGATGCCGATTATGTAATAAAACATCGAACGTTGCAAAGATGACACTGAGATTCAACACTGCCGCATCAAAATAACGAAATCGGTTGCTGTGATGGTGATCATTATTCATCACAATGTGTTGTGAAGTAAAATAAAGGAAAGGACCCTTTTCCACTCTTTCAGGCGTATTGGGCATATAGGGTTAGACCTATATTTTATAGGCCGATCGGCACTTGGTAGGTGATGCATCACAAAGAATGCTCAAGATTCACTTTATCACCATAAATTATCCACACCACCAGGATCGCCATCGCAGATTGTCCTCCCCACTAGATTTACCATAACAAAGTAACTTCACCGCTAGTTTCCCCATAACAAAGTATCCTCACCAGTAGCTTCACTATCATAAGGTATTCTCACCACTATCTTCACCATAACAAATTGTAATCACCATTAGTTTCCCCATAACAAAGTATCCTCACCATTAGCGTCACTATTACAAAGTATAATCATTACTAGCTTTTCATAACAAAGTATCCTGACCTCTAGTTTCCCCATAGCAAAGAATCCTCACCACTAGCCTCACTATCACAAAGTATTCTTACCACGAGTTTCACAATAACAAAGTAACCTTACCACTAGTATTACTATCACAAAGTATTCTTACCACTATCGTTACTATCCTCACCACTAGCTTTACCATAACAAAGTATCATCGCCGCTATCATTACCATCGCCATGTACCCTCAACAGTAGGGTCGTTATCACAAATAATCATCACCACAAATTTCATCTTTAAAAAAACACATTATCACCGCTACATTTATCATCCCAATTTATCAACATTTTGCTAAAACCATAATGACATCATCTCCACTGCTATAACCATCTTCCTACTCTCCATTATTATAAACATCATCATTTCCAAAACTATAACCATCATAATCACTACTGCAAAACAATCACCATCATTACAACAATACCATCATCATTACTCTTACAAAAACCACCTTAATAATACAACAATAATGATCATTATTGGTTCTACAATAACCATCTTCTGCTGCAAAAGCAATCCTCATCACTACTGCAAAAACCAATATCAGCACTACTACAATGAACGTTATCATCACTAATGCAAAAACCATCTTCATTACTATATTAAAAGACATCATCATTACTACTACAATAACCATCATCACTGCTACAATAACAATCATCATCACTTCCACAATACCCATCATCATCACTGCTACAATAACCATCATCACTGCTACAAAACCAATCATTACTACTACAATAACCATCATCACTGCTACAATAACCATCATCACTGCTACAATACTCATCATTACTACTACAATAAACATCATCACTGCTACAGTAACAATCATCATCACTTCCACAATAGCCATCATCATCACTGCTACAATAACCATCATCACTGCTACAATACCCATCATTATTACTACAATAATCACCATCACTGCTACAATAACCATCATCACTGCTACAAAACCCATCATTACTACTACAATAACCATCATCACTGCTACAATAACAATCAGCATCACTTCCACAATAGCTATTATCATCACTTCTACAATAAAGATCATCCTCACTACTACAATAAAGATCATCCTCACTGCTACAAGAAAGATGATCATCACTACTACAATAACCATCATCATCACTTCTACAATAAAGATCATCCTCACTACTACAATAAAGATCATCATCATTAATACAATAAAGATCATCATCACTACTACAATAACCATCATCATCACTACTACAATAAAGATCATCCCCACTACTACAATAACCATCATCATCACTAGTACAATAAAGATCATCATCACTACTACAAAAAAGATCATCCTCACTCCTACAATAAAGATCATCATCACTACTACAATAACCATCATCATCACTACTACAATAAAGATCATCCTCACTACTACAATAACCATCATCATCACTACTACAATATCCATCATCATCACTACTACAAAAAAGATCATTATCACTACTACAATAAAGATCATCATCACTACAACAATAAAGATCATCCTCACTACTATAATAAAGATCATCATCACTACTACAATAAAGATCATCCTCACTACTACAATAAAGATCATCCTCAATACTACAATAAAGATCATCATCACAACTACAATAAAGATCATCCTTACTACTACAATAAAGATCATCTTCACTACTACAATAAAGATCATCATCACTACTACAATAAAGATCATCCTCACTACTACAATAAAGATCATCATCACTACTACAATAACCATCATCATCACTACTACAATAAAGATTATCCTCACTACTACAATAACCATCATCATCACTACTACAATAAAGATCATCCTCACTACTACAATAACCATCGTCATCACTACTACAATAAGGATCATCATCACTACTACAGTAAAGATCATCATCACTACTACAATAACCATCATCATCACTACTACAATAAAGATCATCCTCACTACTACAATAAAGATCATCCTCACTACTACAATAAAGATCATCCTCACTACTACAGTAAAGATCTTCCTCACTACTACAATAAAGATCATCCTCACTACTACAATAAAGATTATCCTCACTACTACAATAACCATCATCATCACTACTACAATAAAGATCATCCTCACTACTACAATAAAGATTATCCTCACTACTACAATAACCATCATCATCACTACTACAATAAAGATCATCCTCACTACTACAATAAAGATCATCCTCACTACTACAATAAAGATCATCCTCACTACTACAATAAAGATCATCCTCACTACTACAATAAAGATCATCATCACTACTACAATAAAGATTATCCTCACTACTACAATAAAGATCATCATCACTATTACAATAACCATCATCATCACTACTACAATAAAGATTATCCTCACTACTACAATAAAGATCATCATCACTACTACAATAACCATCATCATCACTACTACAATAAAGATTATCCTCACTACTACAATAAAGATCATCCTCACTACTACAATAAAGATCATCATCACTACTACAATAAAGATCATCATCACTACTACAATAACCATCATCATCACTACTACAAGAACGATCTCCATGACTACTGAAATAACAGTCATGATTACTACTGTAATTGGTGCGTTAGCGCAGTTAATAGAAGACTCGCTTTCAAATGTAGCTACGACTGGCTGCAGCCTTTGGCCGGTGTCTGAAACCGAGCGGTTCCAGGCGTTCACCCAGCCTCTAGGTAATGGCTAACAGAGTTAACATTCTGAGATAGATGGAGGAACGTCGTTGTAGCTACACAGTTGTGTGCGGATGGCTACACAGGCGGACATTTTCTTATCACCTGTCTGTACTGGTGGCAGAACACTTATGGTTTTTAACAGTGTGCAGTGACGTTGGTTCACATCTCGCGACAGTACCTTACCTTTGTTACTACTACAATAACCATCATAACCACTAATGAAGAAGCCATCATCATCACTACTACACTAACCATCTTCATTACTATTGCAACAACCATCTTTTATAAAGGCTACAATAAACATCTTCATTACTACTGCAACAACCATCTTCCTAACTACTACTATAAGAATATCCATATTTATCACTAATGTAATAAGCATCTTTATCACTACAACAATAACCATCTTAATCTCTACTACAAAAGCCATATTCGTCATCACTACAATAGCCATGGTGGTCTCTACTGCAAAAATCCCTATCTCCAGCACTACTACAATAGCAATTTTCTTCACTGCTGCAATAACTGTCATTGTTATTACTACAAGAACAATCATCATCACTCCCACAATAATCATCTTTATCACTACTACAATGACCATCTTTATCAACAAAGATGTCAAGGCCGTGTGAGAGCGTATAGTATGGTAAGGCATGAACAGATTACCACTGCCTGAGGAAAATGGTAAAGTTGGCAGTGCCCAAGCAATCAGACTGCCACCCAACACTTAGGGTGAATCAAGATGGACAAACAACCAGACTGTTCCTGGTACCATCAAAATTGGAACTCCGTGCCTGCTGCTGAAAATCACAAAGCGGCGTGTAGGGGAATGTCCCGAATGTTATGATAGTAGCTCTTAGTTCATCTGAACCCGGCGAAACATTACAGTGACAGTATATCTTTGACATGAATAAATGACATTGTAGCTGCTAGCTTTTAGCATGTTTAAAATTGCCATATGTTTTTCTTTCTATACATTGGAACAAAACCCAGATGACTCTGTTTCGTGCTAGAAAGTATGTCGTCTACCAGGACGCATCCATCAGATACAAACAGTTTCCTGGGCCAGTTTATGAGAATGGCATGCAGCATGGACTTCAACTAATGAGAGAAATGGATGATTCTACAACTGTTCACAGAACACTCCCAGAGGTCAGTATTTTGGTTTAATGTACGGTATTTATCCCCCCCCCCTTCTTCCCCACCCGCAGATCCCATTAGAAACACACATTTTAAACCATAATTTCCCTAAGATTTTTGGGACACATCTATTTTCCCAGCATTAAAATAACATTTTACCTTTTTTTAAAAAGCCCAACCAATAAAAACAACACATAAACCACGCCGCCATCTTTGCGTAAAAACCAGCTTAATGAACGGAGGAAGCACCGACACCATCAGACCTCACAGTAGAAGCCAACACCAGGAGATCCCACCCACACTCGCTCCAGGCCGCCCAGGCAATCTTTTCAGGACTAACGGACCTCCCGCCTAAACAGCCCTATCACAAGCCGCTGAGATAGACAACGTCGAACATGTTACACACACACACACACACACACACACACACACACACACACACACTCACACACACACACACAAACTCGGGCGAAAGTGATCGCCACAAATAAGCGAAACTCAAATCAGAAAGCAAAGAAACCATCCTCTATAAAGCAGGTCTTTGGGCAGCTGAAAGATGACACAGTTAGATCATTTCGGTGATCTGTCTCGGTACGTGGAACATGCAAAGGGCTTGACACAATATCCTTGCCTCCGTGATAGACGTCTTGGGCCTCTTCAGGCGAGGGGGTTCACCCTGCCCATCGTTCCCTGACGACTCATTACCCAGAGAAGTAGCTATGCGACGACGCTTAATGCGTGGCTCACCCTCGCATCTCATCTTTCCGACATGCGTTTTCAAACCATGCTTTTTTCCACATGTACAATGCCAACCCGGATGTTGGGCAGAAATCTATGTCCGGGAGTTAGCGGGGTCGTTACCGTTGGTATCAGTCGGGACAGGTCCATTATTCTCACTCTCTTTCGATAGACCCTGAGGGCATATTTTATTTTTGGTTAACGAAATCTGAGTTATTATACTGTGTTAGGGGTAATCGGCCCGGTCCACAGTCGACCCTCTGTTGTCAGAGGGCCAGTTTACATCCCAGCGCTGCCGGGCGTCAGTCTTTCCAGGGCGTCAAAAGGTCTATCTCGATAGTCACCAGTCTATATTGGTTGTCCCATGTAAAATAAGAAGAACACCACACGGGAGCGTGTATAGCAGCATGATATAATATCAAAAGTATTAAGAAACAAATATTATTGTGAGGAGACATATAGAAGCCTGAAATATGATACAATATCGAAATGATCTAGAAATGAATTTATTTTCTTGTTCTCATTCACCCGAGTGACGTGTCTATTTAAAGCAAAGCTGCTATATTTGCCTCTGTAGGCCAACACATCCCACAAGCATTAACGCCTCAAGAAAGGACGAATACACCAGCAGACATGCATGGCATCTCTAAGTTTGTCGTCACACTCGGGAGGTCATGCAGGAATCACATTCCTGCTGCCGTAGACACAGAGATAGGGTAACTGATAGATCAGCATTCAGACCAAGAAGATATGATCATCAGATGGATCCGTGATCAAGGTCAACATGGGCTTACGTAGCGCAAAGAAGGGAGCAAACAATACAAGAGGACAGCGACGCTTACCAGACAACCGCGTCAAGCATGACCATAGAAATAGCCGCTGCTTCCAGAACATGAGCATGGTTATTCGAGCAAACCGCCACCAGACAGTGATTGTATCAGATTCCGTGAACATAGTTCAGAAGATAGTAACAGGCGTTATGTGCTCTGAATGGGTAGAAAGCATTCGAAAATCGCACTCAACCTCCCTCACCATGACCTACACACCTGGCCATGTGGGCGTAACGGGTAATAGGCGAGTGGACCTATTGGCAAGCAATACACCATAGCATGTGGGAAGAAGCAAGGACAGAGCAGATATGGTCAGCTGTTAACGGGCTGGTCTAGTGGATAATGAGGAATCCCTCACACTAACAGAATTGCATGACATGGGAGTGATGAATAGTGAAGCATGTATATACCGTCTTCGATGTCGAAATAGGAGACAAAATAACCACCTTCTCGTGAGAACAATTAGTAGAAGTACTTTGGAGTGGCTGCTGCATCGGAGGACTGAGCAGGCATGGGAATGCCAATGTGCAGTGATGTCGATAGTGATAACATACCATCACCGTCATTCCCCTTGTGGGATGCATTTTTTTTTTTTTGAAGTCTCACCCTTGCTGTTGCAGGGCCGCAATATAACCTAACAATTGAACGCGGTTTCGGGGGCCTCTACCCGGGTTATCCTCATCCGCATGGTGGCACTTTGTGTCACCGGGTGTCAGAGGCAAGTTCAGTTTGGGGATGAGTAGGTGTGATGATGGTGAATTATCATGTATGAACGAGTTGACCCTCAATCAAACTCAGAGCGAGATCAGGCAGTTTAACCACGCAATAAACTGTGTCAGCTGAGTTGGGCTAAGCCTTGCGCTCGACGAGTATCACGAGGATACAGCGTGTCAGAGATGAACGCTGAAGAGGAACAAAAGGCTCGGACAGAGGTTGTTCGGGGAGACGTGTGAATGACACTTGGACTGCGACTGTAAACGTATCTTCTATTAGTGACCATTAGCAAAGATAGTATTTGTCGTAGGCTTTAGGTATGTTGTGTTTCTATTAGGGCTGTACCGAATATTCGCTCCGTATTCGCTTCGGGGCCGAATAGTGGACCTAATAACTATTCGGTATTCGGCCGAATAGTTGCGGTCGTGCCGAATACGAATAGTGGTTACCTTACTCCCGTTTCTGCATACACTGTGATGGACTGAAATAACTCTCTCACAATAGTTTCTGTTGCCTTAGTCTGTCGTAGCGGGGAAAACTGCGACCCGGTTGCTTGGTACAAACTGCATAAAATACCAACCGCAGTGTGTGTGTGTGTGTGTGTCTGTGCGCGTGTGTGTCCGTGAGTGTGTGTGTCTGTGAGTGTGTGTGTCTGTGTGTGAGAGAGAGAGAGAGGGAGAAAGAGAGAGATCATGCATTTTTTTAAGGGTGTCTTCGCCCATATCAAATTTGAAGGTATTGCTAACGAGAATATGAAGGTGCGTGTAAATTACATCAAACGAACGGCCGAGCGAACGATGGTTTTGAAAGAGGCGGGAGCCCGAAGACAGCTAATTACAGACATCAGAAGAAGACAGTCGTCATTTTTCAGCCATGTTATGAGAAGAGGAAAAATTGAACATTTGGTGACCACTGGAAAGATCTGTGGAAAGAGGGATAGAGGAAGAGAACGATAGAAGATTCTTGACAGTCTTGTTGCAAGGCATAGAGGTGCGTCAGCACACGAACTGATACATGCGGCAGGAGATAACACATTGTGGAGAGGCATGATCGCACACGCCAGTCGGCAAGTCACCTGATGATGATGATGCACTATTCGTATTCGGCCGAATAGTTGATCCCACTATTTGTATTCGGCCGAATAGTGAAAATCACTATTCGGTACAGCCCTAGTTTCTATACGGTGCTTTGAAAAGATTGTTCATCTCTAATCTTTCAAGCAAAATCTGTTAGGCAGATAGTTCGTGTTGACATGCATTGTTGGTGGCGTTAACACTGCCCACTCTTATTTGGATCACTCACCCTGCGTGTGCCACTGAGTCTCACGTGGCGAGAACGGCAGCTTATTTAGCGCTGTACGACAGTGAGGTGGAATCGAATGCTCTCGTTTATACATGGGAACGGCTCGGGTGGATTAGTGAATGTAAAAGCTACCACCGCCCGCGTTTTGGATTAAAGAACGTCTTTTACTGTTGAGGCTTGCTTTAGGTTAAAATTGTTCTTTGTACATTAAAGATTATGTGTGTACTCCGTAGGGGTGTGTTTCAAGTATGTATTTTGTGCGCCTTCTTTAGCAGGTGGAGAGCCGTTTTACACAGAGAGATCGAACAAAACATGTTGAATTGAGCCTAGTGCAATAAAGTCAGTCCACTCTATTGAAGTCAATTTTTTTTTTTTTTTGAATCTTCTCCAACAGTGAAGAGAGAAACATAAAATGTTAACACGTTTCAAATATAAAATTTGTTAGAGTATGTACGAATGGCCATCGCATTCAGACAACAACAACAAAACATGCTCCATTCATCCATAACAAACGAGTGCAATGACAGTGAAGTTACAAAGAGCTGTCTGTTACAGAATTTATGTTTGCAGAAAATGGAACTATTGCAGAACATGGAAATAGTAGACATTCATGAACATTTTTGTATAAATTATGGGGAAGGTGCCGTGGATAAAAACACCACTGGTAGTTGAGCTCAGACACCGCCCTCTCCAGATAACCCACCCCAACCATTTTCGTCACATCCTATTCGGGGGCCGAAGCTCTTCATTGTCTGGCGTGTTTACATTCATATTTAGTTGCTGCGTTGTGGATACTGCTTCATTACCTATGCTCTGTTGAGTGTGGTTGTAAAAATTGCCAGGAAATGATGTTTTCTTTTACGTAAATAAGTGACTATTTATTTAAAATCTCAAGTGATTTTGATTTGAGGGAGAAATAGAAAAAAATTGCATACCACGTAAAGAATAATCCTACTAAATACACAGCGTAGTATGTCGTCGTCCTCATTGTCGTCCCTGTGATAGGACTGTATAAGATAAATGTAGATATATATATGATGTTGAACATGAGTTACCCAGAATGTATCCTATTTTATAATCAAATGTGTGTCTGTTTGTGTTTCCTGATCTGACAGCCTGCTTATCATTTGTGCACAATCAGTGAAAGCAGACTTTGCACAATCACTAACTGTTAGTGTATAAGTTTTATCAGACATGTGTGTAGAAGTGTATCTTGAAAATAAACATTTCGCTTGTAAAGATCTTGACTAGATTATTACTAAAAGTAAATTGGAAAGATGGTCACAACTAGAAAATCTACAGATTTATTACAAGGAGACTGACCCTCCAACATCTCCGAACAGCGTCGGTGATTTATTAGAAGCCTGCATGAAAACTTTACACAATTTCAGTAACAACGATACGAAATTGCTTCAGACAATCAACAATGCTCAAGAGTGTGGCTTTACTGTTTTGGTAGTGATTGTAGACAACTACTTTGTTAACCGCAACGTTTACAACAATTTTTTCAAGTCCAACAGTACATGCATAGAAAATCCAGGCATTCCAGGCAAAAAAATTTTAAAAAATCTTTTTGCTGTCTGACTCCGTTTACCTGCTAAAACGTATTTGGAGAAATTGAATACATAAGAAAGATACAGAACAAACATGTCCATATCCTTCCATAGCTGGGCTAGTTTTGCATCCAGCATCCACCTTAAACTGTACTGTTCCAGTATGTTTTGCATGTAGCATCTACTTCAAACAGTACTGTACCAGCAGAAATTGTGCATGTAGCATCTACTTCAAACAGTACTGTACCAGCAGAAGTTTTGCATGTAGTGTCTACCTCAGACTGTACTGTACCAGCAGAAGTTTTGCATGTAGCATCTACCTCAGACTGTACTGTACCAGCAGAAGTTTCGCATGTAGCATCTACCTCAGACTGTACTGGACCAGCAGGATTTGCATATAGAATCTACCTCAGACTACGGTACCAGTAGAAGTTTTGCATGTAGCATCTACCTCAGACTGTACTGGACCAGCATAAGTTTTGCATGTAGCATCTTCCCCAAACTGTACTGTAAGAGCAGAAGTTTTGCATGTAGCATCTACCTCAGACTGTACTGTACCAGCTGGATTTGCATGTAGCATCTACCTTATGCTGTACTGTACTAGCAGAAGTTTTGCATGCAGCATCTTCCTCAAACTGTACTGTAAAAGCAGAAGTTTTGCATGTAGCATCTACCTCAGACTGTACTGCACCAGCAGAAGTTTTGCATGTAGCATCTTCCTTAAACTGTACTGTACCAACAGGATTTGCATGTAGCATCTACCTTATGCTGTACTGTACTAGCAGAAGTTTTGCATGCAGCATCTTCCTCAAACTGTACTGTACCAACAGGATTTGCATGTAGCATCTACCTTATGCTGTACTGTACTAGCAGAAGTTTTGCATGTAGCATCTACCTCAGACTGTACTGTACCAACTGGATTTGCATGTAGCATCTACCTCAGACTGTACTGCACCGGCAAAAGTTTTGCATGTAGCATCTTCCTCAAACTGTACTGTACCAGCAAAGGTTTTGCATGCAGCGTCTACCTCAAAGTTTTCACACCTGCAGCAACTGCATCTCCACTGTGTCATGTATTTTTGTTTAAAGTTACCCAAAAACTCACAATGATAAGGAACTTATTTGCTCTAACAATAGGAAACTGGACAAATCTAAATTACATTTCTTCGGTAAACACTGATTTTTGCCCTCTCTCATCTATAGACAAACACGTTTGTCTATGTACATCATTACTTGTATGAAGTACAGAGAAGAAATATTAAGTTTTCTATAGTATTATTATAAAAAAATTGCTATGGAAGAAAGACTATTGCTTTCATACTGACTGTGCATACTCATTTTAAGTGGTGCACTTTCATTGTGGATACACTATATCAAGATTTTTTTGGAGAAGTCTAGGTAAGTGGAAACAATATCTTCTTAATTTACTTACTAACCTCTCACAGAAAGTCACTTGCCTCTTTACTAATTATTAACTTACAGTATAATTATATTGTGAAGCAGTGAACTAATATTAATTCTAAACCATTTGTGTTCATTTGTGTCTTCTTCTTCGCGTTCAGTGGCTGTAAACTCTGGCAGAAAGTTCTGGTTGTTTATCTACATCTTCACATAGCCTTTTACAAACCTGATTTATTTTTATGGAGACGGCTGGTTATTTGCCTCTCAGGCAGATGCATTCCGGCTTCGAAGGAAGCCAGAATGAGTCGACTCTTACGACATGCAACAATATTAAACCTCAACCATTTGTATTCATTTTTAGGAATCATCTTCTGTTCTGCGATCACTGGCTGTAAACTCTGGCAGAAACTGTTAGTTCTTCATCTACTTCTTATGTATATTTGCAGCTGTATAGTCTGTTTTAATGTGCTTTACTTACCTTTAAAATAATATACTAATTATGATACTTATACGCGTTTGTTACATGTAGTATTCAGAAATATGTGTAATGTTTTCAAACAGTTACCAAAAAAGTTCACAATGATAGTGAACTGTTTTCATCCAACAAGATGAAACTGGACAAATTTGTTTGTGCCGTTTGTACCTTGAGGATAAATATTTAGGGCAGCTTTCTAACACTCAGTACAATATATCAATTTCATATTGAATGTGCATAAAAAAATTAAAAACCTGTTTATAATTTACTAAACTTTTAAAGCAAGTCAGCTGCTTGTTTACTAATTGTTAACTAACAGTATAATTATTTGTTGTGGTAGTCTACTAATAGTAGTAACAACCATCAATCATTTATATTCATGTTATGAAAAGTGTATGTTTCACAGCAGTATATTTTATGTACAAATGTCACCCCCCCCCCCCCCACAACCCCAAGCCGTCTAATGCAATACCCCCTCAGAATCAAAGATTTAGCACTAATGTTTTATTTTTTATTTTTCCTGGAGTAGCTTCCAGTTTATTTTTACACGTTATTGACGTTTAAGTTCATGGTGACTGTAGCGATAAAAATTTTTGCTTGTCTGTAAGAGCCTTTATTGTTATATTTTAATAACACACTTATTTACCTTCAAAATGACATATAATTTTATAAAATATGTTGCAAACTATTGCAACTGTAGTTTAATTTGTGTATTCATCTCCTTGATAAAAACTGTGAACACAGAGCGGACTCCCGACTTGCACAATCACGGGAATCCACATTGACCTAGTTAGCCTATAAATAGATTCGGCCGTGGGCTCAGAGAAGTAACGTTTCAGAAAATGGAGAGACAGTCTTGTCTGATTGGCCACGAAGAAAGAAAGAAGTTTCGTCGCTGAACAGAGTGATCGGTGTGACACTGTGAGGTGTAACTGTGAGCTTGTGGATTTTACGTTGAATGTTGTGTGTGTGTGGATGTGTGTGTGTGTGTGTGTGTGTGTGTGTGTGTGTGTGTGTGTCTGCCATGACTTGTGTTTGAAACTACTAAACATGGTTGATTGCTGCCGGAACAGCGTGTACTTCATGCTTTATTACGTGTACCATGCAGCTATCGTAACCAACTGCTTGCATTAGAAGTGAGCTGTAATTCTAGAATGGGACTGATAGTACTGGCAGTGAAGAAATTATTATGCATGCAAGATGGAATCTATTACAGTCAAGGCGTGCATATTCTTTGCTGTGGCGTAAGATGACAATAGTAGGATGCGTAAAGAACATACACAGTTTTATAACGGGTGAATGTCCTACATTTTTCACAAAAGGTTAGCGATTCAAGAGATGCAGTGCTAATTTTCTGATTGTCACTCGTAACAGCTATATCGGAAACATAATTTGAAAAGCATGATGATCTGATTGGTTCATACAAACAGATATGAATATTATTGTGAAGATACTAAGGAACGTATGCGGAGTTGTAGAATACCGAAAAAGTTGAAATATTTAGAGAAAACATGCACATAAATCTTGTCCTTGTTGGTATTTCAGACTTTCGCATACCTCGGGCAGAAGGTGTGCAGCTTTTATCCCTACCAAGAACTGGGTGCAAGTTTTGGTGTTTACAAGCATCACCCGTTTGTACTGAGAGCTGTGACAAATGTGTGGGCCAGGTGTGCCTTTGAAGAGAAGTGCATGTCTCCGAGGCCGACAATGCCTTCCCTCTCCTGTCATTATGGACCTTGTCATAGGTAATATTGCCACCCCTCTAGCCACTAAAATCATTGAGTGTTCTTTCTTTTTTTCTTTCTCACATTCAGTGGCTGCAAACTCCGACAGGAAGTTCCAGCTGTTTTTCCATCTCTGGACTTTAGTCTTGTTACTGAAGCTGAGCGCTGCGTGTACATCCGTTTTACAGATCTGAGTTATTTGAGTGCAGACTCTCTGTTGAAATGCTGTAGACCAGTGGTTCATCTCACCTTGATCGTCTGGTATCATTCGGGGTCGAGTGGAAGTATAGTTCACTGAAAAGGGCCAATTTGTGAGCTTCGTAAAGGAGGACTGCCAGGAACTCTGCTATTCTCTCTGTCCATGTTCGCACCGTCGGCCTCTTCTTCGCTTCCCGCCTCTTCGGCCTCTTCTTCGTACACAATTACATGCTGTGGTATACTGTATGCTGATGTTTGTGTTAGTGGCCTGACTATCTCGCTTGTTGTCTTCTAATAAAATGCAGAGCTGCTGCTACCCCCATTCTTGTTCGGATTTCATCATTCCTTATCTTATGTTTTATTGTTAGGAATCGTGTTTAGGTTGTTATAGTGTTTCAATTTTTTTTTTTTTTTTTTGTCATTGTCCAAGTCTGGCATTGGTAGCAGAGGGTTGGCAAAACAAAATGTCATAGAATTATATTTTTACCTTTGTTCATAATTTAAAAAAAAAATTATAATAAACTAGACAGTATATTCTAGTTTAGTTTATTCTACATAGTCCATAAATCTGACAGTATATTCTAGTTTAGCTCATCCTACTCAATACCTAAAATTATATATTCATCCCTAAAACATACAAAAATCTGACCATGCATTTTATCTGAGTTCACTGTACGTGAATGCTGGAAGCAGCCAATAGACAGAAGATCACACCAAGTGTCCAAGATGTATGACCGTCGCAGCTCAAGCGCACAAATTTTCTAAACGACGACAACCTGCTATTGGATTCCTTACGGGAGACAGGCTAGCGGGGTGCAGGGGCAGGAGTCCAACACACAACTGCTATAACGACAACGTGTGGAAAAGTCAAACAGTTTATTACATCACAATACACAGCGGGGCATAAAACATGATGTTGAATATACACTAGTCAAAACATACAACCAAACAGCGAACAGCCGTTCACAGTTACTGAAAAATTTAACAATGTTAGGGTGTTCAATACCTTGGACAGCCAAAAAGAGCAACTAGAAGGTTTTGAAAGAGGCGGGAGCCTGAAGACAACTTATTACAGACATCAAAAGGAGACAGTCATCCTTTTTTGTCCATGCTATGAGAAGAGGGAAAATATAACATGTTGTCACCACTGGAAAGATCTGTGGAAGGAGGGATAGAGGAAGACAACGAGAGAAGATTCTTGACAGTCTTGTTGCATGGCATGGAGGTGTGTCGGCACACGAACTAATACATGCTGCAGGAGATCGTGGATTATGGAGAGGCATGATCGCCCACGCCAGTGGGCAAGGCACCTGATGATGATGATAATGAGGTTGTTCAAGCTAGATTGCAGAATCGCTTATTTCTGCTGCGTGGCTTGTTAGTACTTCCCACGATAAGTTTTATTAAGCCGTTGAATAAGCAGCCATGCGGCGTGAAAGCAAAAATTAGTCCATTCAAACAATCTTAAAACTGAAATCAATAATTCCCTGCTACCCTAGGTTTCTGGTTCTGCTAATCCACAGTATGGATACATGTCACAAGAACCGGCAAATAAGACTCTGTAGCTTGACGACAGCAACTTGACCAGCGCTCACAGACACGACCAGTTCAGCAAAACTGACTGCGATCAGTCGATCACAACCAACAGACTAACTGGAAATAACACATTAGTGCATTCTTATATAGTTTCAAAGTTTTACTTATGCACTACCGAAGGTCAGCCTATCGATCATGCTGATATTTTTCATACCCTCAGAAAAATTGGAAGGACAGAGGACTTGGGGGGGGGGGGGGGGGGGGGCAGTGAATCCACATCACTCGCCAGAATGGCAGACTTGGGAATTAAGATCGGCTTGGCAAAAAACGAGACGCACACCAGGCACGCCAGAAGACTTGTTAATCAATGTAGAACTGGTACTATTAGCCATCGGACGTTGGCGTTCATACTGAGGAAAGGATCTAAGCACTTGTGGACAAGTCCGGAGTGCAATAATGATAACCCAACTAACTAACTTATGTAGATGAGCTGGCTAAGCGTTCTTTCCACGCCACTTTCCGCACAGCTTGTGAGACGTGAACTTGTGTAGTTTGTGGGTCCTGATATCATCGTTCCTATGACGATATTTCCTTATTGCACCTAGCGTAGTACGTCATTTCATTTCTATCGTGACTATTTTTCTTTTGTCTTCTGAAGACAGTGTCGATGTTTGGCACTGATAGCAGAGCGTTGGTGAGAACAATATGTTAAATTGTGTTCTTTTAGTGTTTATATTCACATGCTTGCATTTCAAAATTGGTGCCATTTGGCCTAAAACTTCATTGGCTTTATTGCATCTTTGTTTGATTTCTTTCATTCTTTCTTCTTCTGAAAAAATTATTCCCAGATATGTAAAATCTTTTGCCTGTTTAATTGGTGTTCATCAGTTTTGATATTGGTGGTTCTTCCTTTTCTGAAGAATGTCATCACTTATGTTGTTTCTACGTTAAACTTCATATCGTAGTTGTCGCATTCATATCGTAGTTGTCGCATTCTGAGTGGAGTCTATTAATATGGTTTTAGCTGTACTGCTGTTGGTGTATGATTGCCTTATCTTCGGCGAAAAGCAGTTCTCTTAGTAATTCTCCGATGTTGTCCCCCTCGTTGATATTAGCTGATTTGCAAATTTGGTCGACGTATGTGACGAACAGTAATGGTGATAGAACGCACTCCTGTCTCATTCTAGATCTAATGTAGAATCTTTCTGACTTGTTCTTTCTAACTGCGCATTGACTGTTGACGTTCAAACTCGTGCAGTTTAATAGGATATTCGTTTACTACGTAATCTTTCCATAATTTTTTTCTATTAACTAAATCGAAAGCTTTTTCTTGATCGATGAACGTGTAGTTTCTTTGTCGGATTCCTTTCATCTATTTTATCTAAGTGTTAAATCGGCATCAGTACAATTTCTGTTCTTCCGAAACCCATTTGTCCTTCAATAAGTTGTGGTTCGATGATAGGACGTAGCATTTTTTTCAAGGAACTCACAAAATATCTTCCCGGTGTGGCTCAGTGACGAAACTCCTCTATACCTCTCAGTCTCTCTTGCTGCCTTTCTTCATCCAGATTGCTACTATTATTGCGTTTCCCCAGTCCTCAGGTGATCATTTGTGTTAGTATTGAAAAACAGAGGGCTGAGAATGGAGCCTTGAGGTACCTCCAGTATTTAAGGTAGTGGTCAGGGATAGTGATTTATTCAAGAGAATATTATAACAGGGAGATCGGTCTATAGTTAATGGAATAATTCTGTCTAAGGAACCAGATTTTAGTTGTGGATACACTCTGGCAATCTTAAATGTTAATGAGAAGTAGCCTTTGACAAGACATTCGCTGTAAATAAAGGTAAACGACTTACAAATAACGGGGCAGTACTGCGAAGGATCCTATTGCTGATTCCGTCTAAACCGGATGTATTACTGTTTCTCAGGCTGTTAAAATGTATAAAAACTTAAGCAGCTGACATGAGAGGTATATCAGAAGGAATATCTTCGGGGCATTTCTTTTCACACACTGCTAGCAGGGATAAATCACACAGACTGTTTGACA
Organism: Candidula unifasciata; assembly: GCA_905116865.2. Taxonomy (NCBI): domain Eukaryota; kingdom Metazoa; phylum Mollusca; class Gastropoda; order Stylommatophora; family Geomitridae; genus Candidula; species Candidula unifasciata. Next base: position 2,799,032 of record CAJHNH020000224.1, on the reverse strand, counting down.
TTTTGGCTTTTAACTCTTCTGTATCGGCTTCAAATAAATTACTGAAATCATCTGATGTTATATTAGATGTCAGCAAAGACGTTGACGTATTTTTGTTTGTCAATGTGTTATTGCCTTTCATATATCTTTGGTGTTTCTTTTATCTACTGTTAGCTATTTAAAAATGTTTGTTCTCTTTTTACGAATGGCATACTTATCTGTGTTTCATAGAAATAAGTAGAAAGTATATTTATGTGAGTAAGAAGTAGAACGGAGCAATTATGGGTTACACCCGTTTGCCATGATGACCATCCGTTGAATAAACCCCCAAAAAACCAATAGTGTATGTGCCCTATTTCGCTCTCTCATCATTTCAGCAACCTCCTGTGTGATCCAAGAGAGCTTAGTTTGATATTTCACACGGATCTAAACTGGCACGTAAATATAAAATACAATAGAGGAGGTCTTCACCCCATTCTCTAGGCGTCTTCTGAATCAGGGAGTTGTTAAACTTGGTCAGGAGGTGAATTGAACAAGTCTAGTAGGAATGCATCTTGATTAAAAAATGTTATAGCTTCAAAATTTAATACAACATGTTTTTATTTGACACTTTTACGCCCCTTTTATCCCACACGCAAATTACGGAGTAATGATCATTCACTGCTGTAGTGGCTAACTTGCATTCTGTAATGCTGTCAGGACATATTACATAAATATGGTCTTTGAGAGTTGATGTTGATTTTGTCATTCTAGTAGCTTATTTGAATAGTTGTCTTAAATTAAATGAGATAATTATGTCTTCCTACGTCTTGCTGGATGTTAGGCCATAAAATAATAGCAGAAGGCATCGTACCAGGAAGGAGGGGCAGGGGCCGACCAACACGAAGATGGGGACATAATGTAAGTGACTCCTTGAGTACGAAAGTACATGAGGCGGGAGAGCTGGCAAAAGACGGAGTTTCTTTTAGGCAGACTGTGATGAGAGCGACGTTTTGCAAAGGACCTGCTACATGATGATGATACTGAAGTCCCCAAAAAGTATAATTTCCCCTACATTATTAAACACTGTATCCATCATATTAGTGAAATTGTTATATCTTATTTTATCAGTGCTAAGATAGCGGTAGAGATAACAAACTATGAAGGGTCTGTGATTTTTTATCGCAACTTTTACGAAAGAAGGACAGGAATGCCTGTGTCACTAAATGACACATTACAGTGATGCAGACGCACCCCCAAAGTGACACACACAGAGTATAAATATCTATGTGTGTGTGTGTATATATATATATATATATATATATATATATATATATATATATATATATAATAACGCTTTTGTGCTATTATATGTCACATAGGGCTCGCAGTCTATTCCTCTATTACCTTCTATCTTGTGCAATCAGTTCAATATCATAGATAGAATCTAGTACAGTACCCCTGGTCTCTCTCATCAAAGTTCGTTTTAGGGTTTCTTATGGGTGTCATCGCCTCATCAGTCCCTATATTTTCCATTTTATTGACTGTTTAGTGATTGTATGTATGTATGTGTATGTATGTTATGTATGTATGTATGTATGTATGTATGTATGTATGTATGTATGTATGTAGTGTATGTATGTATGTATGTTATGTATGTATGTA
>CAJHNH020000224.1:2664909-2789909 GCA_905116865.2 Candidula unifasciata | reverse complement strand
TTAACTCCTGCCTCCGCCGCCCCCCACCTTTTAACCTCTGTCTCCGCCCCCCCCCCCCACCTTTTAACCTCTGTCTCCGCCCCCCCACCTTTTAACCTCTGTCTCCGCCCCCCCCCCCCCACACCTTTTAACCTCTGTCTCCGCCCCCCCCCCCCCACCTTTTAACCTCTGTCTCCGCCCCCCCCCCCCACCTTTTAACCTCTGTCTTCTCCTCCCCCCCCCCCACCTTTAAACCTCTGTCTCCGGCCCCCCCCCCCCCCCCCACCTTTAACCCTCTGTCTCCGCCCCCCCCACCTTTTAACCTCTGCCTCCGCCCCCCCCCCACCTTTTAACCTCTGTCTCCGCCCCCCCCCCCACCTTTTTTACCTCTGTCTCCGCCCCCCCCACCTTTTTTAACCTCTGTCTCCGCCCCCCAACAACCTTTTAACTCTGTCCCCCCCCCCCCCCCCCTTTTAACCTCTGTCTCCGCCCCCCCCACCTTTTAACCTCTGTCTCCGCCCCCCCCCCCCCACCTTTTAACCTCTGTCTCCGCCCCCCCCCCCACCTTTTAACCTCTGTCTCCGCCCCCCCCCCCCCCCCCACCTTTTAACCTCTGTCTCCCCCCCCCCCCCACCTTTAACTCCTGCCTCCGCCCCCCCCCCCCACCTTTTAACCTCTGTCTCCGCCCCCCCCCCACCTTTTAACCTCTGTCTCCGCCCCCCCCCACCCCCCCCCCACCCCACTACCAAAAATGTATACTACACAGACTTGGTCTAGATGTTCTTTTGCAAAAAAAAAAATTTGTCTGAGCTTTTTAAATCAGTTGGTGATGAATAGAGGCGGGTGATATATGCAGCAATGAACCTCATGGGCTCGAAATGCTGAGGAAGAAGAAGAAAAAGAAAAAGAAGAGCAAGAAGAGGAAGAAGAAGAAGAAGAAGAAGAAGAAGAAGAAGAAGAAGAAGAAGAAGAAGAAGAAGAAGAAGAAGAAGAAGAAGAAGAAGAAGAAGAAGAAGAAGAAGAAGAAGAAGAAGAAGAAGAAGAAGAAGAAGAAGAAGAAGAAGAAGAAGAAGAAGAAGAAGAAGAAGAAGAAGAAGAAGAAGAAGAAGAAGAAGAAGAAGAAGAAGAAGAAGAAGAAGAAAAAGAAGAAGAAGAAGAAGAAGAAGAAGAAGAAGAAGAAGAAGAAGAAGAAGAAGAAGAAGAAGAAAAAGAAGAAGAAGAAGAAGAAGAAGAAAGAAGAAGAAGAAGAAGAAGAAGAAGAAGAAGAAGAAGAAGAAGAAGAAGAAGAAGAAGAAGAAGAAGAAGAAGAAGAAGAAGAGATTTCTAATAATTTTTCTTATTAGTTTTTTTTTAATCCGGTTAATTGTGTATTAGAAAATATTAGGCGTTTTGTACAGGGATAGCTGCTTTGATTTTTTGGACTGAATACGGATTCTACACATTGGATGTGACAAGGCTTGTGTATGGAAATAAAACATAGACACTGCGAATTTTTTGTTTTACATAATAAAGTTTATGAGCTTGATAAGAGATTTTGAGTTCTATTATTCGTTATCGTTTTTATGAACAGCTCATGACCTTCCAGAGCGTAAGGCAAACTGCTTGACCACCTCACCATGGAGACCTCCTGGCTGGGATGAGCTGAGTTGATTCAAGAACCGACATCAGAGCATAGGGGAATTCCCATAAGCGCTCCGTTTCCATCTTCAGCCGCCAGCACAGAGTTCCAACACCAATGGTACCAGTAGCAATCTGATTGTAAGTCCATCTTACCTTTTCTCTGAGCGTAGAACATAGTTCAGATACCCTGGTCATATTCCGCTGCATCACTTTCACCAGTCTGTAGTGATCATTTGCTCCTCCGAATATTAAATATTCTCATACAGAGCCTTAAACACGTCTGCCTTATCCTGCATCAATGTTTCACTAAGTTGTGCAGAGACAGCCAGTCTATCAGTCTATTCATTTCCCAAAACACTGGCATTCCCCAGAGACAAGATCCAGACAATCCTCCTCATCCGTGACATTCAAAACGAAGCATGCAGCTCTGCCTATCCTCACCTACGGCTGCTTGCTTTCTGGGTCAGTTTCAATCACGTCGTATGTGTGTATATGTGTGTGTCTATGTGTGTGTGTGTGACGTGTTCTCTAACCAGCCGAAAGCTGCAGTGACCGCCTCCACCACCATACTTCAGATGGACGTTATGGTAATACATGCCAAGCTCTCCTGCGCCAAACGTCAGCCATATGCTTTTGTTAAGAATCTATGGTCACTTCCATTGCCTTCTGACACTGAACTGTCTGTATAAATAATCACATTCTTTGAGCGAGCACTGAACGAGCAATTGCTTGAAATAATTGCTAAATTTTCCACCTCGTGGTACTTGCTGGCAACTTTCTGCAATCCGAGCTCAATGCCATTATTGCTTTACAAAAATCTGTTCCGTTGACACTCTGACCCACTTCTCTCTTCTCCTAATGTTCTGCAGGATGCAAACGTGTCTGATTGTGTCTTTTGTCTGAGCTATCCATGCCTAACTTTTTATCAGCCACTGACTCTTAATTGCGTCCAGAGCTTCGTGCAAAGGGTGATCTGTGTTTGCAGCTGCTCTGATATCACTTTGCCTACAGCACCTGAGCCTACCTGTAACTGTCGGCAAATCATCGATGCATTGCAAACTCACCTCTGGAGCGTCTCTGGTAGAACACAGAATGACCGGTAAAGCTGGGTTCTCTATGCACTCTACTTTAACCAATTACCTCTTTGGGGCAGTCAGCAATCCTAGCCCGTAAAAAATAACTGAAAGGATCAGGTGCTGATTTAAAAGAGTTTAAAAAAAAACATTCTCTGCTCAATGTCAACCATAGCCATCCTTAAGGGCATTGAGCCCCCCCCCCCCCCCCCCCCCTTTTTTTGTGTGTGTGTGTGCATTTTGTCACAATTATCTCCACATGGTCCTTGAAGGACAGGCTCCTGTCGATAGTGATTTCCCAATACTTCAGTTTGCACTCTCTCTATTGACGTTTCTACCCTCTATCGTGAGACCTAGAACATCAGCTCTAACAATAGTTCTGTCTAGACTCTGGTGGACAACAGCACTCTTGTCTGTACACCAGTCCTTCACTTTGTCTACTGTCGTTCCTGGGGTGTTTGTTCCCTATATCTCACCTGTTATATGCGAGTATGCAAGCTAGGGTAAAATAGCGAGAAGACTAATCATTCGGTGTTAGACGGCTGAATTCGAAAGGGTGTTCGTGTGTTAAGGCAGGGCTGTTCTATTGGGGCCCGTGGCCCAAATCTGGCCAGTGGTTACCTAGGAAATGGCCCACTGATCATTGCCATATTTAGTGTAATAATGATCTTTCTATGCTTGGGCTCCGGCTTCTGACCCGTGAAGAGCCCCATTTTCAGAATTGTGGTCCCTAAGTAAAGTCTGTTGAATAACCCTGTTGAGTAACCGACTGAACGCTTGTGAATAAATACATGAATTTACTTGCTAACGAATTCGTTGGAAGTGAACGTAGAAAAGCCATTATGTCGGCAAACGACTACCAGAAATAAGTCGGAGCTATTATCTACCGTGTCTAGTGATGTTCTAGGGGAATTTACTTGAGTAAATTATATGTAATCTGAGTAGTGAAGCGCCTGGTAGAACGTGATTGATGAATACTATTGAATATACATTCAACACCACCAAACAAGCATAACCACTGACAGATATTGTACATTTTCTGAAAAAATCAATAAATATTTCTAAGTAAGTCAACGGTGTTTACGCAGGTCATTCATGTGTGAAACGTTCTGTGTCTGTAGGACACAGGGACTTCGCAAGTTCCTGGTGAATGCTGGTTCAGAACCAACGAAGGGGAGAGTGCAAGAAAAACAAGAGCTTAATCGACCCAAAGAGGTTCCTTGCAGCCGCATAGAAATGTAATACAAATTTCCCACTTCTATTTTTGTGAAGGTCGAAGGAGGTATCTGTGATTTTCCCTGAAGGCTTGCCATCCAGACGGATTCTTTAACCTTGAGGTTATCTTCTTCTTCTTCCTCGTCTTCCTTCTTGACCGGCTGTAAGCTCCGGCGGAAAGTCCTGCTTGTTCATCCATTTTGACTTTGGTTTGTGCCAGGGCCTGAGTTTTGCTTCTACGTCCATTTTACTGGCTCATTTGTGTGCACTTGAATGTTCCTTAGCGCTCAGACAGATGTATTCTAACTTTGAATGAAAAAAACCCCAGGTAGTCGACTCCTACGACGAGTTTTGTGGGGGGGGGGGGGGGGGGGGGAGAGGGGAGAGGGGGAGCAGTGAGTTTATTCTTTCTTTCTCCACACTAGGGTAACGGAACCCACACGAAGATTAGGGGTATCAAGACTTCGGGTAGACCACAAAGGGGAGAAAATGAAATGAAGGAGGATTTACTCAGTGATATATGGGTCAAAAGTTATCAAAGATGAATAAGACGTCATTTCGATGTCTACAGGATTCTATTTTTGCTGCTAGCAGTTACTGTCATCATAGTCCGGTCTTTAGTCATTCTACTTTATATTTTGTCATCTCATACGCGCCAGGTAATCGCCCAGTGTCGTGATTTTCTTGCCTTGCGCTTCTCGACTGGCTTGGGTGATGAGCTTGTTAATCTTTTAGCAGCTTTTTAATACATAATTTATCCATCTCTTTCTTGGTCTTCCCCTCACATTTCTCCTACATTTTGTTGGTGTTTCTTCTTCTTCTTCTTCTTCTTCTTCTTCTTCTTCTTCTTCTTCTTCTTCTTCTTCTTCTTCTTCTTCTTCTTCTTCTTCTTCTTCTTCTTCTTCTTCTTCTTCTTCTTCTTCTTCTTCTTCTTCTTCTTCTTCTTCTTCTTCTTCTTCTGCTTCTGCGTTCGACATCAGTTATGCTAAACATTGAGTCCCGTCTGGATCACAAATAGGATTGTGCGTTTAGGGTCGCCACCGGTCCCCCAAAGCTTCTCTTGCAATGTGGCTCCCTTGGGCCAGATCCTCAGTCTTTGCTGGGAGAGGATAGGGCAGTGCTGTAGTATGTGCTCAGGGGTCTATCTTTCTGCTCCACAATCACAGGCAGCAGATTCTTTTATGCCTATCCTATACGAAGTGCTCGAAGACCACAGTGTCCTGTCCGAAGACTAAAAATTGATGTTTGTTGTTTCCTGTTGAGTTTGTTTATGCTGTCACTCTCTGGGCTGTAATCTCCGTTCTGCCTTCTCCACTCCCGCTTGAAAGACTGCTTTAGCGCTGTTGTGGTTTCCTTGTAGCTGTGTGGTTGATGAAGTTGTGGAAGATTAATCTCAGCTTTTGTCAACTCATCTGCTCTCTCATTTCCTTGAGTACCACAGTGGGCTGGTATCCACTACAAGACCAGTTCTGCTTCCTTGGAGAGTAAGCTAATGTTGGTCCTTAGATCTGCAATTCGTTTGTCTTGTTTTTTGCTGGATAGTGCTTGGAGAACAGACAATGAGTCACTAAGTATAACAATTGTGTGTCCCCTGTGTTCTTGAGTGATGAGATGTTGGACGGCAGAGAGGATGCAGTTGCCTCAGCTCTGAAGTTAGTGCAGACGTCACCTGCTGGTAGAGAGAGAGTTTCTGCTCTACTGCAAGGGGGTTTAATGTAAATTCCACAACTCCCCTTTCTGACTGCATCTGTAGCAGAGCCGTCGGTGAAAACCTGGGTCCAAGTGGTGTTGGGATACTTCTCATCAAGCATAGCAAGAACCATGGTTTTCTGTTGTGTCTCCGTCTGGGCATCTTTTGAAGTGATCCCTGATACCTTTAGGACTACATTTGACTTCTCTGGCTTGCTTGTCCATGGTTCTGGCCTAAGTTTTTCGCACAGTGCAACATCTCTTTCAAGCAGATCTTGTTGCTGTCTTTACGGTTCTCTGGCAAGGTGAATGGGGCTCTGACGCTTCAATCTGTTTTTTGTTCTCTCTTGAAATTTAGAATGCAGTAGGTGACTTTGAAGTGTTTTTAATTTCTCATACTATAAAAGAGATTTGTATTGTTTTCTTAGTTCGAGTGGTTCAGTATCTGCTATCCTCTCTATCTCTCTGATGGGGGTGGATTTCATGGCTCCGAGAACAATCCCTAATCTCATATTCTGAACCTTGTACAGTTTTCTCATTGTTGTCTTGGCTGCTGCAACCCACGCAGTGGAGGCATATTCCATGACTGGCCTGACTGCTCCAGTATATACTTGTTTCAGGATTCTGGAGTTTGCGCCCAATGTGGTACCCACTAATTTTTTTCATCACTGACTTCCAAGTTAGTCGCGAATCAAGAGTAACGCCAAGAAAGATAGGAGTGTCAGTCTGTGGAATGAGCTGGTTTTTTTATCCAGATTTCGATTTTTTCTTTTTTGGGGGAGAGAGAGAAAAGTGATGCTGTGCTTTTTGAATTATTTATCTTTAGAATCCAATTTTCGGTCCAGGCTTCTACATTTTCCACAGTTTTCTGTAACAGTTATGAGGCTGTGGTAGTGTATTCGGATGCTGTCCAAACTGCAGTCATCTGCATATAGGGTATTAGAAACTACACTGCTATTAGATTCTTCGTCTGGTTTCGCACTTCTTTTTTCTTTGCATGGGAATATGAACCTCAGTTTCCTTCTGGTGTTTCAGCTAGCACATCTGCTGCTACCTTGCCAGTAACAGTTCCATCGTCTGTTTGGAGTACAACTCTGGCTTTTTCTGTCGTGTCTCCATTCATGTTTTTTGTGAGATTCCACAGACGTGAAGTGTCCTTCTCGAGGTTAAATGACGCCGTCTTTTTGTGCCAGCTTTCCCTCATCTAATTATTTCTCTATTTGATGAAGGCTGCGTTTGCTCTGTTATGTTGGTGTTAAAAAAAGCCTGCGACGGCTTCGATCTACTGAAAATTACTCGTAGACTTGCCCCAGAATTAAAAGATTCAAACGACATCGTTTTCATTTTTAACAATGTACAAGGTTAGGAAAAAATTAACTTTAAATGTCAAAAAAAAAAAAAAAAAAAAAAAAAAAAAAAAAAAAAAAAAACAGCGAAAACAATAATCTATTTCTGAATCTGAAAAAAAAAACCAACTAAAATAGTATCCGCCATGAATACAGCACACAAACCGAACATTGAAATCAACACCGAAAAGATTAAAAATTTTCCCGATTTTCGAATATTTAGTAATGAACAACAATGATCTTCTTCTTCTTCTTCTTCTTTTTCTTCTTCTTCTTCTTCTTCACTTCCTCTTTTACCGCTGTGGGTGTCGAGGGAGATATAACGTTCTGTTTCTAGCTCTTCTGGCTGCCTCGACCATAGGCACATCGTGCTGTTGTAGAGTTTCTCTGTTGTTATCCTTCCATCTTGTTCTTGGTCTACCCCGTGCTCTACGTCCTTCTTCTCTTTCCATGTATGCTTTGTATGGTATGGTGTCATAAGGCATTCTCTCTAAGTGGGCAAACCATTTCACCTGCTGTCTTTGTATGTAATCCAGAATTGGTTCTGTGCCGACTTGCTCTCTTATGATCTCATTCCTGATCTTATCTCTTTTGGTAACTCCTACAGCCCTTCTCAGACATCTCAACAATGATCACAGCACAAAATAAGTGGAAAGAAGATTCTACAATTCCGAAGCTACACAGTATGCAGAACCAATGGAATAATACTTGCAAGAAACTTAGAGTGAAAAATTAAAGATCATGCATCTTTCTCGAGGCAACTTGTGGGTGTGAGTCGCGGACTGTCACTCAGTCTTTGAAGAAGAAAATCGCTTTTGAATTGAAATGCTACAGAAAGGTTCTTAGAATACGATGGACCAAGAAAAAAAAACTACGTCGTCATCCTGAGTGACCTTAACTTGAAGGAAAACTGGCACGTAAACAGCCACCTCTCTCGAAAGTTGGGGTATTTTAAACATGTCAAGCGCCATGATGATCTGGAGAGAACAACAGTGGAGAATGCAGTTTCCAGAAAACGATGTGGACGCCGACCACCAGGAATGTGGATACAGGACATTGACGAATCATTGGCTGTGAAAGCATGCCACTCTGCACGAAGCATACCTGTTCGTATCTTCATCAGCATGCTTTTTGAATCAGTTACAATCACGATATGTGTGTGTCGTGTTCTCTGGCCAGCGGAAAACTACAGTGATCGCCTCCACCTCCATTCTTAAGCAGGATGTTGTGGTATCTTATGCTAGTCTCTCCTGCACCAAACGTCGACCATTAACTTTTGCTAAAAAGCCCCAAGAACTTTTTTTGCCTCTTGACACTTAACCGTCTGTGTAAATAATCAAATCCTCTGAGCGAGCATTATCTTGAATTAATTGCTGAATTTCTGCCTCTGTGGCACCTGCTGGCCAGTGGCTCAGCGTGGTTATTACACTACACATGTCTGACTGTTCAGGTGGCACTTTGACCCACTCCTCTCCTCGTCTAATGTTCTTAAGGATGCAAACCTGTCTAAATATGTCTTCTGCCTCCCTCTTATCAGCCGCTGACCCTTAACCGCACCCAGAGCTTCATGCAGAGGGTGGTCTGTGTCTGCAGCTACCCTGAGATATGACTTCGCCTGCAGAACCTTGCGCCTAAATGCAACCGTCGGCAAACCAAGGATGTATCGCATACACACCACTGGGGTGACTCTGGTGCAACCCAGAATGACCAGCATAACGCGTTTTGTATGCGCTCTAGTTTGTCCATCTAACTCTTTGAGACGGTAAGCAGTCCCAGGCCATAATAAACCACTGACAGGATCAGGTGCTGCTATAGTGTGAAAAGCATTCTCTGCTCTATGTCAATTGCAGCCATAGTCTTAAGTGCTCTAATTCCTTTTTGGCATCTCGTCACAACACTCTCCACATGGTCCTTAAATGACAGGCTCCTGTCAATGTAATTCACAGATACTTTAATTTGTTCTCTCTGTTGACGTTTCTACCATCTATCGTGAGACTTGGGACATTAGCTTAAACGATTCTGTTGTCCAGATAACATCACAAAAAGACGCATTTTCCGGGTGGACGACAGCCCTCCTTTCTGTACACCACTTAGTCACTTTGTCTACTGTCGCTTGTAACTCCCAGGCTGTTTGTTCCCTCTCTTTCCCACGCCTATATGCAAGTATATCATCCGCAAAAGTCAGTATTCTTTTAACTCCTGGTGCTTCTATGCTTGCAATATTGCTCGTATACACGTTAAAGAGCACAGGCGAGATGGCCGATCACTGTGGCAGTCCTGGGGCCAAAGTGCATGGTTCTGAGGTCCATGAGCCCAGTCAGAGAGCAACCCGACGTGAATACAGGACAGCTGCAACTGAATTCACTAGCCATGGACTGACCTTCTTCTCCTTTAGTGCAATCATTAAGATGTCGTATCTCACTCTGTTATAAGCATCCTCGAGATTCAGTCCTACCGCCATAGTTTCCTGTCTATTCTGGAACTCTTTATAGACGTCAAAAGCAAAAGTGGCCGCATTTGCCCAAGCATCCTTTCCTGGCCTGTAGCTTCCCAGACCTTAGGAGAAGCTTCCTAAAAATTCTTGCAGCTTTACAGCAACTATCTTCTCCAAGACCTTCCTAAATGTGTTTTGTAAGGTGATGATTCTAAAGCCACTGAGCTTAGAATGATCTTTAAAAGGTTTTGGTAGTGGTATTAGATAGCTGTGCACCCAGTCCTGCGGTACTGATGCTGTCTTAATGCTCTGATTAAAACAGTCGACCATCTCTGCCAGGTCTACGTCGCTCAAAGCCTTCATGTGACCATACATGACTCTATCAGGCCCTGGTGCAGTGTCTTTTGCTTTTTTTTCAAAATTTGTTTGCCTTCTTGTCGAGCGTTGAGAATCGAACGCCGGGTTTGCGAGATAGTCTGTAACTTAGAACAACGTGTCCTCTCAGGCAGTTTAAAATCTATCTGTGTAACATTCACATACTCTTATAACATGTCCTGTAGTAGCGTATATGGCTGTGGTCAAGATGATGCTGGCGGCAGTTCAACATCAATGCAGGTCGATTCATCATGCCTTGGAAAAATTATCGGTCGTGGTGGAAGCAAGATCCGAGAGCTGGAACAGACCTGCCGTGATCGAAATAAAATTTCACGAGATGCAGTTGAGAATGGCATGAAAAATGTGGAAATCTGTGGCTCGGACAGTGAGATCGAGGAAGCCAGACGAATGATCGAGGAGTGTCTCGCCGAAGATTACAGCTGTGGAGGTGGTGGTTGTAAAATGAAATTGCCTTGTGTTTGTGAAATCAGAAACAGCCAATAAAAAAATGCTGTGATTGGTTCTGCAATGCCCTGAAAAAAAAAGACAGTTAACTTTTATTAAAACAAATATTATGTTTGGAAAAATGATGTTTCTTTCGCATTGAGAAGAAAGTCCCATAGTGCTTTAATTTAAAAAATGTAGCCCCAAACAATATATTTTGCACTATAAATGGCATTTTCGTTTATTTAGCAGCCAGTTTGGAATCCATGCTACTCAGCTTTGATCTCCCATTTTGGATTCCAATTTTTGAGGAAAAACAACAACGGCACAAGCCCCTGACAAGCTTGCTAAACAATAGGCTAATTATCATAGGCGTTCACTGGTAAGTCAGATTGCATCTGCATGAGAGGCGAGTTGAGTTGGGTTGAGTTAAGTCAAGAATTGACATCACAGCACTCGGGGCATTCCTATGCATGCTCCGTCCTCATCTTCAGCAGCCAGCGCAGAGTTCCAATACTGATGGTACTGGTCAGAATCTTGTTAAAAGTCCGTATTGCCTTTCATGAGAGGCGAGAAAGCAACAACCTGCATACTATTAAGTCAGATCTGTAAAACGGTTGTGCCAGCAAAACTCAAGTTCTGAAACAAGACCCCAGACGAGAAGTGAAGGACAACCTGAAGTTTGTCCCACAGTTTACAGTTGGTAAATTCAAAGTAGGATAATAAGAGTTCTGCGCTGAATTGAATCTGTTTTTTAACTGTACTCATGAATAACGACATATTTCAACGGAAATCTTCGCTAGATACGACGGAATAAAATGTTATACTGCTACCTCACCTCTTTCAAAAATATGTGGTTCCGCAGACGAATCTTTAGAATTCATTGGACAGATAAAAACAGCAGCTCAGATTTTTTGTTATAAATGAGACAAGGGCTCCAAGACAACTTATCACCAACATCAGTATTAGACAGTTGTCATTTTTGTTGTCATGCTATGAGAAGACGGAAAATGGAACATGTTGAGACCATCTAGAAAATATCTTCAAACAAACTAGACAAACTGAAAGGTTTTCGAAGTTGTAGACGGAGGGAAGATAAAATTATACTCATTGCACAACTGATCAAAGATACAGTGTAAGGAACACACCCTTGAAGTTTTAATTGATCTAGAAAGGGCCTTCAACAAAATTGGGGAGGGGGAGGGGGTGGGAGAACCGATTTTAAAGAAAAATAATTGAAATTGGGGTAGCCCATCAAATGCTTAGACACTTGAACGAATCTGCATAAAGGATATACAATCCAAGTGCAGGAGAGCTTTAGGTCGGGTGCGACACAAGGTTTGGAAAGAGTTAGCCACAATTAGGGACAAAACTAGGATGTGGATCAACGCATCGGCTAGTTCGAACATCCCCATACCCGTTCATTCCTTGTCTCATCCACTTCCTTGAGACTGGGCAGATATCTAAAGGTAAAGTCAATAAAGTTGCATACGTTCCATCTAACCTAGATTGGCAGCTGGGCTTGGCAGCAGGCGGTAGACCTACATTGCTATGAAAAGTAGGAAGGTAGTTGTATCCCACCAGGACATCACAGAAGTTCTAAACACCCGGTGACATAAAGTGTCTCAGTGCGGATGAGGATCACCCGTGGAGAGGTCCCAGAAGCCCCTTTCAGCCGTTATGGTGATATCTATAGCCTAGGCTAAATTTACGGCCCGGCTATAATCAGGGCCACCGGCAGAAGCCAGGGTGGGGCTTCAAATAAAAAAGCAATTGCCTCCTATACGGGGACCACAATGTAATATATGAAAAGTACTCCGAACAACTTTGACAAAGTTCATGTATTGGAATTAAATGTTTGTGCTGGAGCTCAACAAAGCTCACGAAGAAGGATTCCTTGGAGTGATGACACTAGGTGGACTGCAACAACTGCCTCTTAGCCACTGGAACTCACACAAACTCCTGTCATGTGGAAGTTGTGGTGGTAGCAGGTACTATTGGTGGATGGAGGTTGGTTGGACTGTGATCGTCTGCCTGACTTCCAGGGAGGTATCATTCTGTGTCAGGAAGGAACTTTGAATTAGTATTCATCTTAAGAGTCACATACCAAGCTCAATTGTTTTCCCTAAAACCTTTTCACTCACTCAGAGGATAGCTCTTAGGAAAATGAGACAGTTCCCTCTTCATTTATCTCTATCTGTCAGTCAGTACCAGAGATAGGAGAAAAGGTCCATAGTGGAGATAGATAGACACTAATACACATAGATCATCCTCTCTCCACCTTCCCATCCGCACTTGCAGACACACATTCTATCTCTTTCTTACATATATATTTTATACCTCCACAATCTGCCCACTGCACACACTTTGTTGTGTCTGCTAAAAATAACCTCTGACGTCATAGCGTCTTGCCTGCTATTGTGTGACCTAGTTAAATATGTCGGCTAATCGACCCCAACTCTGTCGGTACGTTAAAGAAAAATTAGCTTCATAGATTTAAAATCTTTATAATAGTATTGGGTCAGGTAGGGCACAAACTATCAGCTTGTGAAGTGAAAGGTTAGGTTTTAGGGGATTGAGTGTCTGGACACCAAGAACGGCCTAGTTCTGTGCGGTCACACAGCTGAATCTTTCCTGCCTGCAGCAGCGGAAAACTTTAAAGAGACATATATCATGGTACTCGTAAACTATAATTAACTTACCCAAGCTTAGGAATCCTTTAAAGATTAAACTGGTATTTTGAATGCGCCAAGATTTAATCAGAGAGATTAAATACTTTTTTACACCTAGGAAGTCTGGCAAAGAATGACCGGCCTGATCTCGCTTGGCGTTTCTAGAAAGAAGTCCCGTATTAGTACGCCAAGGAGTAAAAAGGTTTCCATGAATTCTGAATATTACTCCAGAAAATATCTATCCCACAGTTGTAAGTTTGAAAATGTAGACTTTTCAAAACAACTAGAGGGTATAGAAATATCTATTCCACCAGATAGAGGTATAAATAGATATGAGGGACTATATACCCACCGGACGGGTCTAAATTTGAAATGTGACCTGCCCGCTAGGGGCGCCAACATCATGAATAGTCCAATGTGCAGGGTTTGGTTGATTCACCTCACCACAAATAGCAGTTCAAAATATACCTAATCAGAACATGCCAGATAGCCTTAAGGAGCAAAGCGGTAAACCCCCCAGCCTTGACCACCGAGACCTGAAATAGGCACTCAGTCCCGTGGTTGAACGACCGTTATACAAAAGCACGTGAACACCGGAAAAGGGTACTCTAAAGGCATAGAAAACACAGGAACCATGAGAATTCAGATGCGTTTAAGAAACACATTACAGAGCCGGACACTTACTTGCCCTAGCAATTAAAAAGGTTGCTGAAGGCTGAGGATTTAGTCTAAAGCCATGTGGATGTGGAAAGCAAGGGAAAACTACGACATTACTATCCCAAGAAACTTATCATGGAAGCCAAAAATGATCTGAACATCAAGGAACATTGGCTAATAAACAGCATCCTGACTCAGAAGCTGAAATATTTTGGTCATATTAAGTGCCACGACGGATTGGTAAGAAATAATAGCAGAAGGCATGGTAACAGGAAAGAGGTGCAGGGGCCTAGCAACACGAAGATAGGCACAGGATGTTGAGTATGAAAGTACGTGAGGCGAGAGAGCTGGCGAGAGACCGAGTTTCTTTCAGGCAGACCGTCAAAAGAGCGACGTTCTGCATAGGACCTGCTACATGATAATTATGATAAGAAACACAGAAACGAAGCCAACCAAGTAGTCAAAAGAGGCCAAGAAGGCACAGTGGAAAACATTTGTCAAAAACTTTCACCAAATACTCCAGCGAACGAGGTGTGGGATTCAATAGAGGCTATTAAAGGAAATAAAAGATATATAAGATTCCCACAATGAAAATACATAAATTAGCAATAAGTGACCAAGAGAAAGCCCATGTTTTGGAAAGGCTTCTTCTTCTTCTCTTCCACCTTGTACCTCATCGAAGTGTCGGGGAAGGTAATTGTATGAAGATTGCTCTAATGAGAGATTAGGCGATGAAGAAAGCATGAGAGAGAGAGAGAGAGAGAGAGAGAGAGAGAGAGAGAGAGAGAGAGAGAGAGAAAGATGATAGAGAGAGAGGATAGAGAGAGGGGATAGAGAGAGAGAGGATAGAGAGAAAATAGAGAGAAAATAGAGAGAGAAAGCATAAGAATTTAGCAGACTAATTGACAAATTGCAACATTTAAATGCGGTAAAACACTACCTAATTAGGCGTTGTGAGTCCGACTCGTCATTCCAACGTACCGCAATCGAAACCCACTGATGGTATGAAGCATCGCAGGTCGACTCAGCCTAAAATGGGTTGCAGGATGGATTCCTGGGGAAGTAAAACGGCCGGCGTAATTCTAACCACATTACCCAAGTAGTGCCGATTGGTCTGTAAAAATATGGGGTGCTCTTCCCATATGCCCGATGCGCCAAAAGGCGTGAAAAAAATCTTTACTTTTTATGGGAACAACACTACCTAGACATGGATATAACAGTAAAAAAAAAAGATAGAAGTGATATAAATTAAAAATACAACACTGCAGCAGGAGCGGACATTTTTAATTACAAAATAAAGAAAATGTTACTAGGTAAAATGTTGAAGCAAATTATGGATTTATTCAATTAGATATTGAGTGAAGAAGAAATCCCAGACAATGGAAATAAGTCACAATTTTTACCATTTAAAAACCAGAAAAGGAACCTCAAAAAGTAGACTTATTCAGACCGATCTCTTTAACATCACATTAAGGAAAAATACTAGAAACTATCGTAAACAAAAGGATTACTTTCCACGTGAATTTTTTTTTTTTTTAAAGCACTTATTTAGTTAAAAACCAGTCATGATTTAGAGCCAATGGGTCTACAAAGGACAAAATAATTAAACTAGAGAACCATGTGAAAAGAGGATTCAAAATAGGAAATAAAACTATAGTAAAACTATAATAAAACTATTTTTAGACTTAGCTCAAACTTTTTACCGGAGCCGCAGACATAAGAATAGAATTAGGTGGACTAGTATATAGATACATTAAGAGATCTTGGAGGACAGGGCATTCTCTGTGATCGTTAACAATGAGATATTAAGTATTTATATACAGAAGAACGGATTCCTCCAAGGTACTGTGTTATCGCCAACAAAATTCTCAATTCTGGTTAATGACCTTACCGAGATAATTAAAGACCAAAGAGTAATCCTGACAGTCCGCGGATGACGTTTCAATATTTACAAGTGATAAGCCAGTAAAGAGCGCAAGGAACAGATTACATAAAGAAGTTAATACTGTTACTAATTGGGTGATTAAATAGGGTCTAAAAATAAGTAGCAACAAAACAGTAAGTGTGGTATTTAACTATTTAAAAAAAAGACCACTATCACAGTGATTCTGTTAAATAAGAATCGGTGGAAGACCAATCCATAGACTAACGAGCAAACAGTAGACAAATCTAAAATGATTAGCAGCATTTAAAGGATAATTAAATTAAATGGATCGAGGGCTTATCAAGTCACTACAAGTCTTACAATTTTAAAGAGCCTTCATGAGAGGGAAACTAGAATATGGAAGCATTGTCAATGACTCAGCAATTGATTGCACACAAATTAAACTAGACAGTAAAGAGTGCCAATCATTGGCCACCATTATGGGTGTGGATAATTGCTCACCAAGAGAAGCAATGGAAGTAGCGCTAGGTACAGCACCGTTAAATCTGAGAAAGAAGCAATTAATATACAAGTACTGGCTTCAGACCGCACACTATTGTGATCATTCGGTATGTGACACTTTTAGCACCAATACAAACATATTCAAGGGGTTACTAGTAAGAAGCATTCTTAGGCAAGCATGATGGGATGCTGCAATAGAAAAAAAACTAATAAGGAACTAGCAATGACATTTGAATAGAGTAAGAGATATAAACCTCAAATACACCATGAAAATTGAAACCACCACGTGTAGACATGAGCCTGGCAAAATATTTCACACAATAATGATCCACCACAACCAAGGACCATACCGGAGCAGCGCTTTAGAAACACTGGGACGGACAGCCTGATAATATTCACTGATGGATCCAAAAATGTTAAAGGAAAAGTAGGGGCCGGTGTTTTTATTCTTACTGGAAAATATAAAAATTTGATACAATCACAGATCATACACAGCTGAATTAGTCGGTATAATGAAAACCTTAGAGATAGCCCCCTCTTCCCCTCCCCCCCCCACCTCCACCCTTTGAAATTGACAGTAATGACACATTCTCCTTCATCGGCGCAATCACTAGGAAACTATACTAAGGGAACTAGATCAGATATTAAAGAGGAGATATTAACACTAACTACACAACTTAGGAACAGCCGATGCCAGATCACATAGCAAGGATTACAGTTCATAAAGGCATAGTCGGTAATGAAAAGGCGGACATTTTTGCAACAACAAAAAAGAGGTACCAGCAGCCATTATATAATAGAAACCGGTCTAGGAAAATCCAAGGGGAAGAGTCAAACCAAACGGTATATTGCCGACATGTGGAAACAACAGTGGGATATGAGTGCTACGAGCAGAGGAGCATGCGAATACTTTAAGAGAACCCGCACTGACATCTCAAGTTTTAGACAACCTACAAATTCCAGCAAATAAATTATGGAGATTAAGGTCTCCTGGAAGACTATTTTCAAAAATTAAGTATGTCATTGACATCCATAGAATGCTTACATGTTAATAGTAATGAGAATATGCAGAAATAAATAAATAAATTCATTTGCAGGACACGCAAAAATATGCATGCCTCTATAGATAAAAATTTGATAAGACTATGACAGTGGAGTGAGAAAAAAGAAGTGAGGAAGGTAAGAAAAAAGGGAAGGGATTAGAGTGAAACAACCTAAACTGGCCAAGATTGCCAAACTATCCCTTTTTAGTAGTGGATACTGAGAAAATGCCACATACACAAAAGAAAGACTTAAACTAGTAACCAAGATGCAAATAATAGGAAATGGGCAAAACTATAGAGTATACCATATACAACACTAGTACCCGTTTAAGGTGTAGGTCTGGGAGCAAGAGTCATTAATTTAAAAAAAGAAGCTAGCCTCCGTTCGTATCTAAACCAATGAAATTCTGATCCACATGCGAGCGTCTGGCCGCTATACCACACCGTCTCCTTGACTGCATGTGTGCATATACACATACATGTGTTTGTACGCAGACACATATACTTGCATTCCAAATCTGGCGTGCACGCGTAAACACACATATATATAATATACACATGTGGGTGTATTCAAACACGTATGCATGCATTCCCATGTGGGTGTGCAGAGGTATATTATATATATATATATATATATATATATATATATATATATATATATATATATACATACATATAATGTGTGTGTAATTGTATATGTATGTCTATATGCATGTGAGTGTGCATAGTGCATAACAGCTCATCCGTAGCAACCCTCGGGTACTTAGGTACTAGGTTACCGGTCCAGGCCACTAGTTCTGGTGCAATTAACATTTCTTAACATAACTGGCACAAAGAAATTAGACCACATTTATAACTGATACTGCTCGCGGTAGGTTGAACGTGGTCTATTTTTGTTTGTTTTGTTTTTCATAAATGAATGGATTAAAAAATTAATCACCACATTGTAAAAGGTGAAATTATTTCCAAGCAAACTGCCCATTTGAGTCTATTACTGTATATTCTTTTCTTGTTTTCAGAGGTGCAGACATTGTTACTCAAACAAAGATCCAAAAAATTCGCCGATGTGAGAAAACAGCAGCAATTGCAAATTATAAAATCATAAAAGGCATGTAAAATCTAAGGCCACGTGCAAAAATGTGTGTTGACGGCGTGAGTGACGAACTATAAAATGAAGGCAGTACTTATCCTTGTCTGTCCTTGACTATTGGAAAGTGCCACATCATGTGTGATAAATCACACTTGAGTTTGTAAACATAGTTTATGTAATTCTTTGTGCAGAATATACCACGTGTTTTTCGGTTTCTTCTATCAATACTAGATTTGTTTACACACTGTAACAGTGCATTGTTGTCGATAGTTCCATGTGCGGGTTTTATGTCCCATTTCAGGGGCTTAACGAATAGTCCCACTGATAATTATTGGGCGGTTTTTTTTTCAGGGGCTTAACGAATAGTCAAACTGCTACCTATTGGGCGTTTTTTTTTTTTTTTTTGTAATCGGAAGTTATTGGCCAACGGGGAAGATATTGGACCTAAGCTGTAAACCACAAGCAATTTGTCAAGTTTGTTTTATGCGTTGGCGCAAAAGAATAATTTAAAAGGATCTATCGATGGAAATGAAAGAGCTGATGGGTTGGCTGGATCAGCGATCACTACCGATTGTCAACCTATAGATCGTGGCGCGGTGATTTCGGTCACAGTCGTGAGGGAAAGTTAGGTCTGATGTGATGTGTATAAGGAGATACTCCGTACCTCACTCAGGCGCCAGTCCTTCACTGTTCTGATTTGACGGAACCTCATGCAAGACTCCTGCTGCACGTCCCCGTCGTGCGCCACGGATAATGTCTCAAATGAGCATTAACAGAGTTGGCAGGGGACCTCAGAGCTGGCGGCACCCAGAGGTTTAGTGTCCTTTCAGGCTCTCATCAGCCCGCCCCTAAACGCATGGGTGAAAAGTCTACCAAAACTCATTCGGAACATGAGTAAAGTCTGCTTGGCAAATGTATCACCAAATGACAACTCTCGGTTAAAAGTCTGGAGGGAATGGAAAACTGTGCTGCTGAGAGTCAACCCTTGACCGAGAGATTTACCCGCAGCCAAGACGAGTAACATCTCTTGTGGGCGATTTCTCGCAGCAAGATTCTACCTACGTACATCCTCTTTCAATCCTCAGCGTCGTCGTCACCACGCTTAGGTACTCCACTACAGCAACTTTTCATCTGCTGGCTATGGAATAATGTCCGAAACTAAGTTAGATCCTACGGCACACATGCAAGCTCAAAGTCCGACCTTCATAAATCGTACCGATTAGAAAAATGTCCAAATATCCGTATCCACTGGTCCCACTGGCCCGAGTTCTGGGACCAAACAGGTGTAGCCACGCCTGACGCATGCTTCCCCATACTGTCGTGCTAAGGGCACAGTTGAAACAACGTTAAAGGTGTCTAACGTGCGATGAAAAAGTATGTACCTATTTGTGTGGCCACAAAAGTTCTGGACCTGCCGTCTGCTCCCCGCTGATCTCCGGAGGGCGCAGCCTGGGAGCGCGGGAAGCTCAATATACGGTTGTGAGGTTAGGCAGTCATGAACAGGACGTGACGATTCCTTAGGTGAGCCCAGGACCAGAGCATTATGTGTCGGCTGCATTTATGGAAGCCTCCTGGGATGGCGGGGAATGCCCATGATCTGCCCCTGCCTTTCCTTGAGGGCTGACAATTCTACCTAGGACTGCCCTAAGGGGGTTCTCCGGGTGCCACACCTGTAAAGGGTCAAAGAGGACACCACACAAACGAGGCAGCATCTCGACCAACACAAAACAATGGCCACAGTCAACCTAGAAATAGGCTTGACGTCTTCCCTCGAAGTCTGAGTACGTCTGCCGGAGAGGCGGGAAACGAGAACTGCAAACAAATAAGCCAGTAAAACGGATGTACACGCAAAACTCAGGTCAAGGTAAAAGCTAAAAGTCCAACTGGACGAGCAACCGCGACTTACCGCCATATTTACAGTCGGTGAACAAGAAGAAGAAGAAGAAGAAGAAGAAGAAGAAGAAGAAGAAGAAGAAGAAGAAGAAGAAGAAGAAGAAGAAGAAGAAGAAGAAGAAGAAGAAGAAGAAGGAGAAGAAGAAGAAGAAGAAGAAGAAGAAAACTATAGATTATGTTGATATTATTACTTCCATCCGAGAAATGGAAAGGTGGATGACTTTAAGAGCAGTGAATCCACATCCCTCTCTATAATGATAGACTTGTGAGTTAAAATCGGCGTAGTAATTAGAAAAAAATTGGGGCACACACCAGTCACATCGGAGGACTTGTTAATCAACAAAAAACTGATTCTAGCCTCTGGACCTTGGGGTTCATACTGAGGGGAGGAGCTGAGCACCTATGGACATGTCCGGAGTGCAATGAAGAAACCCCAACTAACCAACTAACTAACAGACGGGATAAAGAAACACCCCTGAAAAATGACTAAACCATATTTCGTGCAATCGAACCCTCTTACGTCAAGGATTAGTATTGTGAAAAGATTTCAGTAACGCCTAAACCCCATTGGCGTCTTTTCAGATAAATACTAATCGTTACCATATGTCGTGTCGGCTCTGTGGCTAAGTCGATGCGAACGCTTCGTAATGCCGGGATGCCGGAATCGATCCCAGCTGCGGGCCATGGGCCTTGCGTTGGTTTCGACAATGGTATCAAGAAAGCCGACCGTCTAGAGGCAATGGCAAACTACTGGACGTAATTTTGCCTAGAAAAACCACACAACAGGCAGGGGCTGTTGGGGTTGGTTCTGCAACGTCCTGTAAAGGATACGCGACTAACCTTATCATGTGTCGTACACAGCGTTACGAGCCATTTTCTTCCACAAACATCTGCGAGTTCTCGTTTCTTGACATTATCACTTGTGGGTGTGTCTCCAGTGCCACTTGACTAACGCACATTGTATTCTCTGTCTGTATTTATGTCTGTATTTGACTCTCTCTCTCTCTCTCTCTCTCTCTCTCTCTCTCTCTCTCTCTCTCTCTCTCTCATTCTCTGTGTGGACATCTTTCTTCAAAATCTTTTTGTGTAAACAACAAGATCACGTGATAAATGTGATTCTACCATGGTATTTTTATAGCATATCTTGAATTTCCGGATTTCCGGTGGAGATGTTTACAACTTGGCAACGACAATGTGATATTTTACTTTTTTTTCATTTTTATACTTCATTATATTTTTATTTACCCATGCAGTGATGCACTGGACGAAATATGCAATGAAATGAATTGTGCAATGTATTGTTTGCGTCCGTATTTTTTATATGTAACACCTTCGATCATGGCAGGTGTTATAACCTTTTCTAAATAATCTCGTACCTTAAGGTGAACAAAAAATGACGGTTGATTTTTGTTTTTAACTTGGGTCAGAAGTTTCAACAGTTGTAAGGGGAAAAATAAGATGAAGATACACTAGAGTCATTGTGAGGCGAAGCGGACAAATACTCACAAACCAGCAACTGAAACTTGAAATTAACCGACTCAGGAAGAATGACCTATTACGAACTATACTTTAAATTGTCGTGTAGACTAAATTCTTGGTATTGGGGAGGGGAGGGTTGTGGGGGACTGTGCAGAGGAGAACGAACAAACTGTATTTTCAAGGGTTCACAATTTGGGCATACAGGCCCGCCTTAGACTTAGCCTTTTCAAACTCTCTTTTCGTACTGCAATCGTATTTTATTTGTCAAGCCTGTTATGTTCATATAAATAAAAATAAAAACAAAAATTACATGCTATGAGTATCAAGAACAATACACAAAGGATGGGGGAGAACAGTATGGAGGAACCAACGTCGAGCTATCTGTAATGTTTAATGACACAAAAGGATGTTAAGTGA
Source organism: Candidula unifasciata (assembly GCA_905116865.2). Lineage (NCBI taxonomy): Eukaryota > Metazoa > Mollusca > Gastropoda > Stylommatophora > Geomitridae > Candidula > Candidula unifasciata. The sequence continues at coordinate 2,768,097 of CAJHNH020000224.1, read as the reverse complement.
AGATCACGTGTGTATGTGAACAAACCTCTGTAGAACATAAATGCTGGTCCTAACCTTAAACTGAGAATGTTGGTCTTTAACTTCGACTGAGAAGGTTGGTCTTTAAACTTCGCCTGGGAATGTTGGTCTTAACATTCTGCTTAGAATGTTGGTCTTCAACCTCCGGCTGATAATGTTGGTCTTTAACGTTCCACTAAGAATGTTAGTTTTTAATCTCCGGTTGAGAATGTTGGTCTTAACCATATGGTTAGAATGTTGTTCTTTAATTTTCGGCCGATAATGTTGGTCTTTAACCATCTGCTTAGGATGTTGGTCTTTAACCTTTGGCTGAGAGTGTTGGTCTTAACCATACTCTTAGAATGTTTGTCTTTAAACCTCGACTGAGAATGTTGGTTTTTGAAGTTCGATTGAGAATGTTGGTCTTTAACCATCGGTTGAAAATTTTAGTCTTTAATCTTCAGCTGAGAATGTTCTTTAACCATCTGCTTAGTATGTTGGTCTTTAACCTTCGACTGTGAATGTTGGCCTTTAAACTTCAGCTGAGAATGTCTTAACCACATGGTTATGTTTTTGTTCTTTAATTTTCGGCCGATAATGTTGGTCGTTAACCATCTGCTCAGAACGTTGGTCTTTAACTTTGACTGAGAATGTTGTTCTTTAACATTTAGCTGAGAATGTTGTCATTTAACTTTCGGCTGAGAATACTGGTCTTTTTTTTAACCTGCAACTGAAAATGTTGGTCTTTAACCTTTGGCTGAAAATGTTGTTCTTTAACCTTCGACTGAGAATTTTTGTCTCTAACTATCGGCTGAGAATGTTGGTCTTAACCATGTGCTTAAAATGTTGGTCTTTAACCCTCGACTGGAGATTTTGGTTTGCAACCTTCGACTGATAATGTTGTTCCATAACCTTTGACTGAGAATGTTGGTCTTTAACGTTCGACTAAGAATGTTGATCTTTAACCTGCTACTGAATGTTGGTCTTTAACCTTAGGCTGAGAATGTTGGTCTTAACTATATGATTAGAATGTTTGTCTTTAAACCTCAACTGAGAATGTTGGTTTTTAACGTTCTAGACAAATATTTTTACAGACCCTAACGCCCTACTTGAGTATACGCCAAGATCTCCGCCCCACTCCCTCCCAACAAAACTAAGTGGGATTCCAAGAAAATGGAGGAATGTGTACGTTATCCATAAATAAGTACTGATGATATAATATACAAAAAAAAAATTTAAAAAAAATAAATATTCAGCTTTAGATGTACAAACTAATCATTAAAACAAAAACGTCAATAGCATTTTTTTTTTTTTTTTTTTTTTTTTTTTTTACAAATTATTGTATTGATAAATAAAACTTAACAAAAACAAAACAACAACAACAACAACAAAAAATAGTTTCTTTGCTCTTCCTTTTGTTGGTTCGGTACAAGGGAAGAGGAAAGAATGCAGGCAAAGTTAAGCCTTGGTTTCCTGTTTGGCGGACTAGACTGGTTTCTACTATAAAAACAGTAAGGACATAGCACTGGTTCACCAGAAATAGAAAGAACAAACGAACAAACGAACTTTATTTTCTAACGGTTACAAATTAGGCACGCAGGCCTGTTATACATTCGGCCCTTTCAAAAAGCCATCTTTCACACAGCAGTTGTATCTCATCAATAAAGCATGTTATGTTCATGTAATAAAATGCATATTATGAATATCAAGTCAAAAACGAAAGCATGGGTGGTAAAATATGTGCGCACGCTGGCGCGCGAACACACACACACATATACACACACAAACCCATTCACTCACTTACACATATACACACATAGGCACCCAATACACACATACATCCACATACATACGAACACGCACACACACACACATACATACATATATACACACACACACTCATAAACACAGTCACACTCTCTAAAACACACACGCATACAACCCAGATACATACAAACACAAAATCACATACATACACACACGTAGCCGCACAAAAAGAACCATACAAACACACACACCGACGCACACAAACGTAAACTTACACAGACACACATACACACACGTAGCCGCACAAAAAGAACCATACAAACACACACACCGACGCACACAAACGTAAACTTACACAGACACACATACACACACGTAGCCGCACAAAAAGAACCATACAAACACACACACCGACGCACACAAACGTAAACTTACACAGACACACATACACACACGTAGCCGCACAAAAAGAACCATACAAACACACACACCGACGCACACAAACGTAAACTTACACAGACACACATACACACACGTAGCCGCACAAAAAGAACCATACAAACACACACACCGACGCACACAAACGTAAACTTACACAGACACACATACACACACGTAGCCGCACAAAAAGAACCATACAAACACACACACCGACGCACACAAACGTAAACTTACACAGACACACATACACACACGTAGCCGCACAAAAAGAACCATACAAACACACACACCGACGCACACAAACGTAAACTTACACAGACACACATACACACACGTAGCCGCACAAAAAGAACCATACAAACACACACACCGACGCACACAAACGTAAACTTACACAGACACACATACATACACGTAGCCGCACAAAAAGACCCATCAGTCAGCAATAAAGCGACGACCAAGCAATACACAGTTATGAAATTATATACAGACATTCTCTTTATAACAACAATGCTTTGTTAAAGATAAGCACGAGTCAGGTTAAGAATAAGAGAGTCGTTGACACGGAGGACAATTTTCTGCCTACTGAATTTATTACATAAACGAATATTGAACTCAACGGTCAAGCCGTTCGCTTCGCAGTCTAATGTTGTGGGTTCATTTCATGGCTGCACCTTAAGTTCACGATTGCAATTTTTATGGAGATCCTGGGGAGCGTCCCTGAGTTACGGAGCATCCCGAAGTTACCGAGTTACGGCGGAGAGAGACTGAGCCACGTGGGATAAAAACCTGTGAAATGAAGTCGATTCGCTGGCCTTCAACCTTAATCTTAAATATTGAACTCAAGTGTGATGCGTCACAGAAACATGTTTCACACTCCAGATGCGAAGAAGCAGTAACGATAATCGGTTGATGCAGTCCTCATTTTGACAGTCAAGATGTTACTCAATTCAACCATATAAAAGCGCACTAGTTTTTAGTGTTGTAAAACGACCAACAGTTTTAAGCTAAGACTTTTTCAGCATATGTGCACTACGTATAGATTCATAGAAAACTAAGAAAACTCTTCTTCATGAAACATACAGTTTGTACTGTTTAAAATGCACTGAGCACGTAAGTTGATAACGTTTGGTCATCTGAATAGGTTTAAACAAAACAAAACACAAAAATATTACCACCCTTTCTTCTCTGTCACTTATTTCCATTCAGTGTCTGGCATTCGTATTGTGTTTATTTAGTATAAACATTTAACAAGTTGTTTTTCCCTCTTCAAACTGTAATATTCTGTGCGTAGTATTTCCTTCTTCCCAACGTTTCTTGCTTTGGTTTTGACAGTGGTATCGAGAAGCCGACCGTCCAGGATGCAATGGCAAACTACTGGACTTCAATTTGTCTAGAAAAACCACAGCAGCTAAAAAAAATTGCTTAGGTTGGTTCTGCAATATCCCTTAAAGGATACGCAACCAACTTTGTTTTAAACGTTCATCGACTTTAAATTCCAGCTGGAATTCTAGTTGCTTGTTTACTTCTGCACTTTGGTTTTGTTCCAAAGCATAAGTTTTGCATGCACATTCTTTTTGCAGACCTAGATTGTTGGTTCATCGCATCTTTGGTTTCAAAAGGTAACACCCTAACGCCATCGTGGGTTAGCGGCTAGGCGCTCGCCTGCCGACTCGAGAGTCGTCGGTTCGGGTCCTGTAAGAAAACCAAACATTTCAAAAATAACCGTGGCGGCCAAGTCGACCCATCTTTAAAGCCAAACTGGTTAACTTTTTTTTTTTTTTTTATCTATATATATAAAAATCAATTTTTGTGTGTTTGTTTGCCCCTTATAGACTCGGAAACTACTGAACCGATTTAGCTGAAATTTTCAGGATATGTTTGTTTTGATACCGGATGTTGAACCTTCATGGTTTCAAATTCAAACTGTCACTGTTAGAGATAGGTGACCACAATTTAAGCCATAATATTCGAAACTAATATTTATAATTTTAGTGATTTCTAATTATAATCACGTTAGAAATTGCCCATGCGCCGTGGTCAGAACGCAAGGCTTCCACCATTCGCCGGCAAGTTACGTGCAGCCAACGCTTTCTCTAATACATAGAGTAGGTCGTGGTACAGCAAACAAGACTATCTCTATATTTGCCACAATAACCATATTAAACACGATTTCTATTTTCTGTTTTTTTTTCGTTTCAAACAACATTCGATGGGCGGGGGGGGGGGGGGGCATCAAGGACTATCACTATCTCGACGTCGGCGCAGACATTGACTACGACATTAACTTCATTAACCGTGTTAGACACGTGCGATTTCTATTGCTGTGCCGTTTCATTAATATATCTGGAGTATCTGTCTACGAGAAAACAATTGCGGGAGACCAGGGTTCGAAACCGTAGTAGTTAATTTTTTTTTACCCCGGACTACAATAATATCCTCATCTGCTCTGTCGTGGTGACAGCACTAGCCATGTTGCCTTAATACTTTAAAAAAAAAACACAGGTAAATGGATATACCATTTTATAATTAAATTTGACCATTTCGCAAACTTATGATTGCATTTTTAAACTTTCCGATTGCATGGTAACGCTGAAATTTCATAGATTTCCATTTATTTTCATTTAGATTTAGTTATTTCATCTGCGTTGGAATTTTAAGCTGTGCTGTTTACCATGGCGTTCATTTCCTAATTATGGTGTTTTTTGCCTGTGTTCATTTGCTTTTCAAGTGTTTTTTTTTCCTCCCAACTACTTTAATGAGGGAAAGAGTTGTCGGTGAATTTAAAGGGGGGGGGGGGGCAAACTATTAACTGAGAGAGTTTTAAGTCAAAGTAACTGCTTTACCCACTTAAAGTAGCAGCAGTATTAGTTGTGGTTGGGCTGTTACACCATAGTGCTCTTATGTGAAGACCGCCGGTAAGTTTATGGCGTTCTTCTGTCGGGAAGTGAAATTATACATCCTAACCTGACCAGTCTGTGGCGACAGCACTAGCCATGCAAAACCAAATCTTCTGGCTCACGACTATCTGTCTACTCCGATGGTAACACAGATAGCAGTGACATTATTTTAGCTACTGTAGTGGTGGTCGTGGTAGTAGTTGTACTGGTACTTGAAGGATGATGTGGTAAATATTACACTAGCCCCATTCACTACCTATTACAATTCCTGCTCCCCATTTTAGTCCAGATGGACAGGGATGTCAATGTCAGTTACAGCAACAACAAAATATCGCCAGGTAGTGATTTTCAAATCCTTCGAAGAGGGAGAGAGCAGTAGTCGGTGGAAGAGGGGAGGGGGTAATGACTTAAATTTAAGAGAACTTAAAGAGCTTTACACGTGATTTTCAAGTTCTGATTACCTTATTTGTTTATATTTTACTAACTCTACTTCCGCTTTTTTTTACTACTTACTTTGTTATTCACAAGTACAGTTGTAGCTTTACTTCTGTCCCCTATAAAAATACAAACAGCTTTAGCAAGTGATAACCAAATAACCATTTTTGTTACTGTTAATGTTAATAACACCATTTAAACGACCACTAATATAAAGACACAATTATAAGGTGTTCTAAAGTTGGAAAACCAGACTATCTTTATATCTGTGCAGAGAATGATTGCGACATTAACTATATTAGACACGATTTCTATTGTCTTTCTTTTCCAAAAGCCTTTGATGAAGAAGAGAGTAGTAGGTGGATTTAGTTGGGGGGGGGGGGGGGGGGATCAAAGACTATCTCTATGTCTGAGCAGACAATGATTGTATTAGACACGTGCGATTTCTATTTTCTTTCATTTCCATTTAGCCAAACTATGCCACAGCAACGCGTGGGCGGGTACAGCTAGTTTATGATAAAAACATCGTTTTTCTTTCTTTTTTTTTTTTTTTCAATATGTTCGTTTTTGTAAAGTTCGACATTCATACAGTTGGTTACACACAAAATTTTTGTCATTTTGCTATCACGTGAAGTCCTTAAAAGTAAAAACGGCCGACGTGATATTAACCAAGTCACCCACCGAGGTCTATAAAATATAGGTCTAGCCCTATATGCCTAGCACGTCTTGGTGCTTAGAAAAATTTTTACCTCTTCTTTAATTTTTTTAACAAAACATTAGAACCGGCATTGTCTGCGATGACTGCCGCCATATCTAACCAAACCCCGCCCTCAGTATACTTTTCCTGTGTGGAATGCAATTTTTCGTTAGATGAAGCCCTACTCTGGCTCTTGCCAGCGGCCGCAATACAGCCATAAATATAGCATATAGGCTGAACGCGGTTTCTGGGACCTCTCCACGGTGATCCTCACCCACATGGTAGCACATTGTGTCATCAGGGGGTTTATCGCTTGTGTGATGTCCTAGTGGGGTAGAAGTCAGTCAGTCAGTCAGTCAGTCAGTCAGTCAGTCAGTCAACATCACAATTTTTGCCTCTTGTGTGGGATGTTCACGTATTGTTAATTAACAGTGATTGCTAACATATTTTTAGGGGTGGGATGGGGGAAGGGGCGGTGGTGGTGGTTTAAAGCCCACATGAATCTGACAGTCCCAAAATATGATTTTTGTTTCTCACAGCCAGTATCAACAAGAAGTGCCAAAAGGATTACTGAACAGAGCAGTATTTGAATATTTTAAAAACAAAGAAAAGGTAATCTAAGAATATGATTACTGGTATTATTCAAGTTCTAACACATAGCATCAACAGAATTCTTTACAAACTAAATTCTTGTGGATATGTATGATATATATTAAGTGGGATGAATTATGGACTGGTGAAGCAGCGGATATAGAAAAGAAAAAAAAAGAAGATATACTGTCTTCACTTTGAAAGGAAGCTAAAAACATCTCAAAACAGGTAATATAATAGGAAATGGATGGACGAAGAGACCAGATTAAATTACCAATATGAATGACTGCTCACAATGAGCATGCTTCAGCAAATATAAACTGACATCCTACGTATAGAGTGGCTTTCATCGTTTGATAATACTCTGATCAGAAACATATCGTAGATTCTCTGTCCAGGAAATTCTGGTGTGCGGGTTAATGAGTAGACTGATAGAATGGCTGCTGCCACTTTTCTTAGTGATGAGCTACGTTATGATAAAGCGGAAGTTGTGAAGGAAATCAGGGATATGGACAGTGCAACAGAACACATAGAATATCTATACTTTATGGGCTAATTCAGCCTGGGAAAGGGGGGAGGGGCTGGGGTTGCAGAATGTCTGGAAGATATTCAACACTGTAGGAAAAACATTGGAGGACTTTTTATTAGGTTGCAAGAGGCACATCGACTCTTTGTTGGCTACCGAAGAAGGAGACGGAACATGTGTGGAAATGTCAAGAGTTCAGAGACGATTATTTTAGAATAAATGAGTCATTCATTTATTCTTTCATTCAAGATTGCCTAGTTATTTGTCTTGATGTCTTCCCCTTGCTCTTTTCCCACAGATCTCGCTAGTCGCCTTCACGTTTTGCAGTTCATTATTTCTGTTTACCTTTTTTTCCCCAGATCTCTTCAGTTTAACAGCCCGTCTTACTTTGCTGATATTATTAGGATACCTCATTTACAACTTAAACGAGACCTCTCGGAGCAAATTTTCACAATTACGTGAGTCGCTCCTTAATTGTTTGGGGTGAGGGGGAAGGGAGGGAGCGGATTGTTTCTACAATGGAGATTCCTATATTGTCGATCAGGTGCGCCTACAGAGAGAAAAGACTGGGGGAGAAAAGGGAAAGGATGGTCTTAACGCCTCTCCAGATTACTAATGCTACATTCAGAGCATAATAATAATAATGCTAATTTGTCAAATGGTAAATATAATAACATGAAAAAGAATGCATGGTTACAGTCAGCTGCTCGGCCTCCAGTATCACCCCAGCTTCTCCCATGGAATGGCAGCTTTCACAGTGTGAAACATTGGTTTAACCACTTCTTCAAATGTGTGTTATGGGATGGGTTTACCTCCAATCGTAAGTGCTTGGAGGCTAGGGGCGCTGCTTGCGGGGGGCATACGGGGAGGAACAGTAGCTTTGTCGGTCTACTTTGGTGGTTGAAAAAAGGTTTGAATTTGGAATGATTAACAAGAGGCTAAAGATACTGTATATGGCCCTTTACTGATTTGATGAAGAAAATTAATTATCGTTTACACTATATAACATGGTCGGGGTGGATTCTACCAGAAGCATTCACACAAAGTCGACAAGTACTAAATGGCCAGAGCAACGCAGTAGAGTCGTTCGCCGGTCAAGGTGTGTAATGACGTATATAGTAATGTTTTCCGCCCCATTAAGGGAGTGACTTTCCTTCTCATTCATGCCCATGGTGTCACAGGGCCTGTCTTAGTCTGCAAGGGTGTCACGCCTAATGAGCGGCCAGCAACACGTCGTATTTTACTCGTTGTTGTCAGCGGCCGGCGATATCGCGTGTTCTGTATTCCAGGATGCGAGCGCTTTAAACAGCCTCAAAACATACAGAACTGGCCCTAACCTTAAGGCCCCCAACCCCACAGCTTCAGCACTCTTTCGTGGAACTTAGGCTGCACTATCGCTTGGGACATAGGCTGCACTCTCTAGCGGAACGTAAGCTACACTCTCTCGTGGGATCGCCTGCCCAAGGACAGAGTGGCTCTCGAGGAAGTAATTCTAGTCATGATCAAGATGGGAACGGTCTAATCAACTGTAAACCCATGTTTTCCTTATTAATTGCACGATTCAGACGCACACCAAAGAGAAAGAAACCCGTGAGTCGCTACCCGAGTTCGCCCACCTCTAGATAGTATCAGGAAGTTAGAGAGGCCGAACCATTTGTGTGTACCCACTTGTGGCTTGAATCACGCACTTTGCATTGTATAGCAGCCGTTGGGTCTTTACCTCATAAATCTAATTACCCCCCCCCCCTCCCCCCCATCCAGCAGCTTTTTGGCAAAAGTATATAAAGCATTTAAAATGGTAGTGCTTTTTAATGTACTTGTCATGCAACTATACCACACATACAAGAATATATATATATATATATATATATATATATATATATATATATATATATATATATATATATATATATATATAACATGGAAAAGCCATACACACACACACACACACACATACAGTTTCTTCTTTCCAAGATTGTTTACGTTTTTGAAATGGTCAGCAGGCCGGATGTGACGACAGACAAACACTAGGTTTAGCCTGACCACGTCCTTAACCGATCGATAGGGCTTTTGTGTTAACCCAGATGCTTGTCCTAGTTTGAGGACTGCCCAAATACATAAACAATGCAGAAAACAGACTGTAAACGAGATATTTAATGTACAAGCTGTCTGGAGTCCAGGAGTTAATAACCTATGCTCTTTAGGGGGACGCTTAGATTTGGCGTCCATCTACAGTTAGAACGGTTGGAAGTCTCAGTCCTATTATATTTCATAACCAAATCTGTCTTACACTCAGCAGGGCTACATATATGGTACACATAAACATTAATGTACTTACCCATGCTGAAGGAAATTCCTTAATGAATCGGTAATACAAACAGAAATAGGTAGATAAACAGCACAAAGACAGAAAGCCTGTCTATTCGGGAAGCTCAGTAAAAAATAGATTGAAACCAAGCTTCTCTCCCGATAGAGGCGGGGGAGGGGGGGGGGGGGTCATCAGCGTCCAAAGCGGTAGTTCGGCCATTGGAATTTTGGCATCACTATCAACGAATCTCCCACCTAAGGTCTTGAGTTTGAAAATATAACCTTCCTAAAAAAAATAGAATTGAGTACATAACCCGACATGAAGACACAAAGTAACAAAAGGGGCCTATCCTATTTACCTATTGACGAAATTCTATGATTCAAAAAGGCCTAATTACCATACAGGTGACAAGATTCAGGCAAGTCTCAGACGACAGGGGATGGGCTGTCCTGTGACAATATTTATATGTATGTGAGTGTGTGTGTATATATATATATATATATATATATATATATATATATATATATATATATATATATATATATATATATATATATATGCGTATTCGTCGTGTTTTTCTTTGTTCCAGTAGGAAGTGTCACAACTACGAAGCTTGCCACTGATGTTCCGATCCTACCCCAATATGACATGGTGACAAAGACAGAAACACATACAGACATTAAGGTTGAACCTTCTCAGTTTTTGCGACCTGTCTCAGATGTCTCGAAAAGTATACCAACTCTTGCGGTCGCATACAAAGCAACCTCTACTGAGGCTAATACTACAGCCGTTATCACTAGCGACCAAGTTGGCACTTGGAAATCAGCCACTCTCTTGACACAGGAAGCAACTGAACTGATGAAGGCTCAGTTGGAGTTAAACAAGAAGGCGAAGCCATTTTCTGTGAAAACACAGTGTGTGCTTAACTCAAAATCGAGTAAGTATATGATGTAAGTGATTGACCCTTTCCCACGCCTTGAAGTCCATTGGACACAGAGTGTTAGATGCATATCTTATAGACCATTCGGCATTCGGAGTAAGATGTGGTCAACATTTAGCCAGCCGCCTTTACTTCTCAGAACTTTGCCTGGTACCTTTTGAAAACTGCTTATAACACTATATCGTTTCTTCTTTATCTTTTTGGCTCTTTATGGAGTATAGAGACCATAATGAATTAAAGCCTCATTTGGGGAGAGATAGAGAAAGGGGGGGGGGGGGGGGGAGGAAAAGATCTACTGCCCTCTTACAACGAGGTCATAAAATGCAGTGTTTGCTACAGAACTGTTGCGAATGCAGATGTTAGTGTGCATGCACATGTACCTTTGAATGTATACACGACTGCCCATGCCGTTAATATGTTTCTTTCTATGCTCATATTATGAAATTTGCTATGAGCATATAATGATTTAAAAACAACATACTTTAAAAACGAATGTTTGGAAAGGCTGTAGATAAGACGGGTGTGCGTGTCTAATCTATGACCCTTTCAAAACAAAGTCTTTCTTCCGTCCGTTCCATATTCTTTATCTTGTAATTGTCATTTTATGTATGTGTTATTGTCTTTTCTGTTTTTTTTTAAAAGCCTTTTCCTTCTCTTCTTCTTCTTCTTCTTCTTCTTCTTCTTCTTCTTCTTCTTCTTCTTCTTCTTCTTCTTCTTCTTCTTCTTCTTCTTCTTCTTCTTCTTCTTCTTCTTCTTCTTCTTCTTCTTCTTTTTCTTCTACTTCTTCATCTTCTTCTTCTACTTCTTCATCTTCTTCTTCTTCTTTTTCTTCTTCTTCTTCTTCTTCTTCTTCTTCTTCTTCTTCTTCTTCTTCTTCTTCTTCTTCTTCTTCTTCTTCTTCTTCTTCTTCTTCTTCTTCTTCTTCTTCTTCTTCTTCTTCTTCTTCTTCTTCTTCTTCTTCTTCTTCTTCTTTTTCTTCTTTCTTCATTTTCTTTCTTCTTCTTCTTCTTCTTCTTCTTCTTCTTCTTCTTCTTCTTCTTCTTCTTCTTCTTCTTCTTCTTCTTCTTCTTCTTCTTCTTCTTCTTCTTCTTTTTCTTCTTCTTCTTCTTCTTCTTTTTCTTCTTCTTCTTCTTCTTCTTCTTCTTCTTCTTCTTCTTCTTCTTCTTCTTCTTCTTCTTCTTCTTCTTCTTCTTCTTCTTCTTCTTCTTCTTCTTCTTCTTCTCCTTCTTCTTCTTCTTCTTCTTCTTCTTCTTCTTCTTCTTCTTCTTCTTCTTCTTCTTCTTCTTCTTCTTCTTCTTCTTCTTCTTCTTCTTCTTCTTCTTCTTCTTCTTCTTCTTCTTCTTCTTCTTCTTCCTTCTCCTCCTCATCCTCTTCTTCTTCTTCTTCTTCTTCTTCTTCTTCTTCTTCTTCTTCTTCTTCTTTCTTCTTCTTCTTCTTCTTCTTCTTCGCGTTCAACAGTTGTAAAGACATTCGGAGAGTTCACGTTGTGCGTCCACCTCTGCACCTGGTATAATTTATTTTACACAGATTTTGGTAATTCCACAGACTAATGCATGTATTAGCTCAACTTCTTAGAGCAGAGTGAATTAACTTTAACACAATAATGGTTACTTGAGGCCTAATGAAGCAGTCTCTCGTGGGATGCATCTTTTCGTTATTTGAAGCCTCAACCTGGCTTTTGCCAGGGGCCCTGATTATAGCCAGTCCATAAACAAGGCGTAACGACTAAAAGGGTTTTTCAGGACCTCTCCACGGGTGATCCTCATCCGCATGGTGGCACTTTGTGTCACAGGGTGTTTATCGCTTGTCTGATGTCTTGATGGGGTACAACTTACCTACCTACTTGAGGCACTTACCTTCTTAGAACTGTGTATCACATAGGGGAGACATCTCAAGTGTTTTGAACGGATACAGTGTGGGTGTTCTCGCAGCTACTGACTGCAGATGGACTCGCTTAGGTGAGGCGTTTCCCAATCGTTGGATTTTGTTGTTGTTTAATATTGTTTTTTTTTTTCTTTTTTCTAATGAATTTTGTTTTATTTCTGCCGTTCTTTACCTGCAGTTTACACACACACAAATATTTTCTAATGTTTACAAACACAAATACAGATACAAACGCACGCGCACTCTGCGTATATACTAACTCGTCCCCTAGTGGGATGCAATTTTTCGTTAATTTGAAGCCCCACTCTGGCTGTTGCCAAGGGCCGCGTTACAGCCTAATGCCTGAACGCGGTTTCCGGGACCTTTCCATAGGTGTTCATCATCTACATGGTGGCACCTTGTGTTCCAGGTGTTTATCGCGTTGTGTGATATCCTGGTGGGGTAAAATTAACTTACTTACTCATTCACGCACGCACACATACACTAATATGTTTTCATCACAATACAACAGGAAAGTCGAAAAGTTATGATACCATATAATTTCCTGAATTATTTAGGAGCTGTCAGGGAAGAAAGCTTCTGTTTAGAAACCCAAGTGACTGTATCTGCTAGGAAAATAGCTTCACCTATTTACCAGAGAGAGAAAACAGAGTAGAAATACAACTATTATGTAATGTCTGATTTTACCTCTAAATCTCTTTAGAATACGCCTGTGTTCACCCAAACTGCACACAGCTGAGCAACAACATCACGGAACGAGTCCAAAGTTTGATCTCAAAGAAAACGCTCATGACCAAAGAGCAAGTTGGCTTACTTAGATCCATCTCACTGCAAATTCCCGAAAACGACGTCATCCTTCTGTCTGCTGCCTCAAGCAACCACTACGATGAGATGCAGGCTATGCTGCACTCCCTCCATAGCGTGGTCTTTCCTGAACTGTCGAAGATTGAAAACTTCTCTCTCTGGTTCTGTGGGATATCGGGCTAACTTCAGATGAACGACAAAAGGTTGGTTGTTTATGATTTAAAGAAATAAGTAAGGTAATGAAGGATTATTGGTATGGTCTCCGAATTCAAAGTGATGTCAGGAATATTCCATTTTTTTTTTTTTTTAAATAAAGTTGTCTAATTGTAATCCTAAACAGAGACATATTTCTTTTAAATATTTGTGACTAAAGAAAAACTATGACTACCTGAAGCATTAAACTACATGACAATTCAGCTGCATGAAACATCCAACAATATGAAACATCCAATCACATGCAGCAACATCAAACATCATGCAGCATCCAACAACATCCAACATAATGCAACACTCAACAATATCCGTCTACACAGGGCTATCTTAGCATCGTTATTGGCCTCTGAGCAAACCTGTGTACCGGGGCCCCTTTAACAACCACTCTCAAGAACGAAGTGTGAATAGTCGATCATTCAAAACGTATATTTATTTTACTGGCACTTTAACAAAACCGGCGCTAAAACATAAACATATACATATCACAATCTGAAATTACTAGGAGCTTCTTATTAAAGCAAGCATTTGTAGTTTTTCTAATTGTAGAATTGCCCTACTGGCTTGAAGTCAGTGGTCTTTAGGATGTCATTTACCATGCACATGAGTGAAAGCTGGTTTAAATGATGCTGCTTCAATGTTCTAGATTTGAAGAAAAAAAGTTGTAGGCTAAATACAGAAGATCGTTTCCCTGTACATTTAGTTACCATTATGCACATCAACATTCTGAGTGCACTTTCATCATTCGGAAAATTGTACAACGTTATTTTTATTATTATTTTCTTTTTTTTTTTTTTTTCTTTTGTAGAGTGCAGGATGAGTCTCACAGTTTTCATTAGGAACTAGGTGTAGTGCTTGAGATACTTACATTCATTTAAAAGCTCATTATTATTTAAGTCTTTGTAATACATATTAATCAGATGTTCACACTGTTTTTAGTAAATCAGAAGCACTAGATTTTCAATTTATTGCAGAAAGAAAACAGATTTGCAACCTGTAAATAAACCTGTGCATATATTGCATAACTGAAACAGAAAATCGACTACGTTAAAAAAAAAAAAAAACAATTATGTTTCACCAGGGTAAAGGCAAGGCAAAAACAAGGTGCGCATGACGAGATACGGCGAAATTATGATCCTTTACTATACTTCCCGTACTTTTTGGGATGACATTTTTCGTTTTTTGAAGCCCTACTCTGACTTTTTCCAGGGGCCACAATATATCCTGACCATAAATATGGCGGTTTCTGTGATCTCTCCACAGTGATACTCATCCACATGGTGGCACATTGTGTCATTCTGTGCTTATCGCTTGTGTGATGTCCTTTTGGGGTAGAAAGTCAGTCAGTCAGTCAAACAACGAAATACGACAGGCAATAAACCTATTGTTTGTGTCTTATTTGATCAAATTCCTAACGGAAAAATATTGCTTTGAATTCATTTTATATTTATATTTTACTCCATCTGTTGTTCAATGAGTGTCTTAACTAGTAATGTCGGTTGCTTCAAGCTCTGAATTTCGCAGATTTTTTTTCTGTGTCGTTCGGTTCAAGAGAGAAATGTTTACTGACATTCGTGTGAATCGTCGCTGGAGATAGGGAGTTAAGTAACGCTACTAGCAAACAGTTGCTTGTTCTGTGGAAAGAGACGTGGCAAACAGGCATGAAAGCTGTTGCAATGAAGTTGACTCTCTCGATTTAAAACTTTTAAAGGTAAAAATAGTTTTCTGCAGACCTGTTGTATCCCTATCACAGAAACGTCATTTGCAGATTTCAAAGCATAGCACAAACAATTATGTTTATTACACTTGAAAAACACTATATATGTATTATTCTTTAACATGCACAAATCGGAAATTTGCAATATTTCAGTTTTGAAATTATGTCGTTGTTTTGTGTGTGTGTGTGTGTGTGTGTGTGTGTTTTTTTTTTTTCGTTGATAAAGACATGTGTCGAAATGTTTCCCTGGTAGCCATTGGATTCATACAAAAATTATGTAGCAGCTATGGGCAGTGGTTTTTGAAAAACATTGTAAGAGCAGCACTGACATCATTTTAAAACGAACAACGCTTTTCCTGAAATGCAGTCTGTGTCAGTTTCTTTCTTTCTTTCTTTCTTTCTTTCTTTCTTTCTTTCTTTCTTTCTTTCTTTCTTTCTTTCTTTCTTTCTTTCTTTCTTTCTTTCTTTCTTTCTTTCTTTCTTTCTTTCTTTCTTTCTTTCTTTCTTTCTTTCTTTCTTTTCTTTCTTTCTTTTTTTCCTTTCTTTTTCTTTTCTTTCTTATCTTTCTCTTTCTTTCTTTCTTTCTTTCTTTCTTTCTTTCTTTTCTTTCTTTCTTTCTTCTTTCTTTCTTTTTCTTTCTTTCTTTCTTTTCTTTCTTTCTTTCTTTCTTTCTTTTCTTTCCTTCTTTCTTTCTTTCTTTCTTTCTTTCTTTCTTTCTTTTTCCTTTTTTTCTTTCTTTCTCTTGTCTTTTTTCTTTCTTTCATTTTTCTTTCTTTCTTTTTCATCAGAGGACATTGATATGCGTTAAGTGTGATTTTCCCTGTTGTGTGGGTTCAGGGGTCTTACATGAGGGAGGGAGAGGGGGAGGAGGGGAGATAGACACAGCCCTTCTCCTCCCCACCCCCAGCAAGAATGTCGCCAAAGAAGATTAGTTATACCTTGACTGAAATCAGACGTCGTAGACCGGAAGGTGCATAGAGCAGCTTAGCTGTAAACTACAGAACACATTCAACCGCCTCTCTCTCTCTCTCTACCCCCGCCCCTCTCTCTATTTCTCTCTCTCTCTCTCTCTCTCTCTCTCTCTCTCTCTCTCTCTCTCTCTCTCTCTCTCTCTCTCTAGGAAATTCATATATATTATATGCGTGTATTTCCTTTTTAAACTTTCGTAGGCATTGTATCTTCTGTCTTTTCATGTTTTTAAATTTTATTTTTATTTTCATTCTTTAAGCATGTAAATTTGTCTGTTCTTTTTTAGGTATTAACATATTTTATCACGAAAGACATCCGGTGCTGTTGAAATAATTCATCTCCTTGTCGTTTCTGCCAACCCAGAAAAATTGTCTTAAATCTGTCTCGAACAGTAGAATTCTGTACATCTCTGAACTGTACAAAGTGGCAGTTATAATTGTCAACGCTGATTGGTCGAACCTGCAGCAAGAAATTGAAATAGGTAAATGTTAAATAAAGACATCAATTGTTAACACTCATTGACAAAACTTCTATGAGAGAAAGCAATTTCGTTATCCTAATTCATAATAATCACCAGCAAGCGCCTTGCCGACCGGTTAGGCTACCCTGTTTTTCCACAAACTGAGATCTTCTGCTTCTTCTTCGCGTTCTTTCTCTGTAAACTCCAACGGAAAGTTTTGGTTGTTTGTCCACCTCTGGACTTTACTTGTTCCAGAACCTGAGTGGCGCGTGCACATCTGTTTAACAGTTCTGTTTTAATTGTATGCAAAAAGCTGATTCTTTGCATCTCAGGCAGATGCACTCCGAAGAAAAGCCACCAATTAGTCGAATCTTGCGACATGCTTGTTTGGGAAGCAGAAGGTCTTTTCTTGTTTTTCCCACAATGGGGCCCGAAACCCACACAAGGAGCTGCAATCTTCTTTTAGCATTTCAAAATGTGACGCATTTTTTTGTTGTTGTTGTTTCAAAGCCCTACTCCGGCTGTGGTCATGGGGTCCTCATATAACCTACAGGTTGAACAGAGACCTGTCTCCATGTGATCCCCATCCGGATGGTGGCACTTTGCGTCACCGGGTGTTTATCGCTCGGTGTGATGTCCTGGTGGAGTTAAACATCAAAAAGCGTGAATGCGTGTGCTGAGACCTCGGCCATGACACAAGGCAGTCATTTTTTTTTTCCTGGTCTTCCTTTGTTTCTTGGCCCATTTGTCACAGCATGTTCCAGTTTCCTTCTTATCCCTGTAAAAAGATATTTGAATAAAAAAACATACAGTGCAATATCTGAGGGCTGGTCGTCAGCCTAAGAATTCCGAGCCGTCTGGATAGTCTGTCGCCATGGGCTGCAAGGGTTAGGATTGTATTTTTGCAACAGACGGAAAAATACACGACTTTCTCGAAGATTCGAACTCCTGGCCTCCCACATGAGAGCCAAGCGTTTTTAACCTTCGGGTAAGCCATCCGGAGAGAAAGAGAAAAGAAAAAAAACTGGAGGACACAATACCATAGCTGGTGGCGCCGGGAGCCAGGCGGAGCAGGTGCTGAATGAATTGCGGGCCAATCCAATATTTATCAAAGAAGTTTGCCAAGGTAGCTTTTAACAAAAAAACCACTCAACAAATTCAAGACAACCCCGCGAGATAGATAATGGAAAGTGCTAGAAGCTTAGGGCTGGAATACCCTAAGACGAACACGAAAACGTCCAAGATATATATAGTTGAGTTGAGTCAAGAATTGACATCATAGCACTCGGAGCATTCAAGTGTGTGCCACGTCCCCACCCTCGGCAGCAAGCGCAGAGTTCCAGTACCAATGGTTGTTTGTGCGTCTTGCCTTTCATTAGATCATACCCAGGTGCATCATTCTCTCAAGCCCATAAAATCTTTTTTTCTCTTCTGACTTCGCTCCTTGTTCGTTACTTGTCCCCAAATGGCTCTAACCACATTTGACTTGTCATGAATCAGTTCACCGCCCACTGGTGTACATTAAGCCAATGTGTCTGCTTGTTGATAAGAGAACTCCCGTGCATGGTTAGAGAGGACTCTTAGTCCGTTACGCATGTTTACTTGGAGGGTTAAGTCAGCTCAAGGGACTGGGTTCCCCCCCCCCTCCCATCTTCCCACCCTTTAGATCTCGGTGCTTATATGTGGGATGAACTAAAGTAGCTGCCAAAAGACAAATGCACTTGTACAGTGACTTGTACTCTTGTGAAGACATCTTCTAAGCAACAAATAAACAGCAGTATGTTTCTGTGGAGGGGGGGGGGGGTGTGCTTAAGATATGAAACCCCGTAGGTTCAGGTGCCCCTGATTCACTTACCTAAAAACAAAACCACATTTTATGAATGTTATGTCAGTATTACCTATGACAAGGTCCATAAACACATCTGTAAGATGCCATAGACGGCTTTGGACACATGCACTCCTCTTCAAAGCCACACCTGGCCCAGGGGTTGGTCACAGCTGTCAGAACAAAAGCGTTATGCTTGTATACACCAAATCCTGAAGCGATTTCAGGATATTGATAAAAGCTGCACGCCTTCTGCCCCAGGTAGGCGAAAGTCTGAAACATAAATATGAATGAAATTTTATCCACCATACTTTTGATATCTTCAACAATGAAGAATGCAAAACACATAGCATTGAAATGAACATTGAAAAGGCGGTTAGTTGGTTAGAAGGTTAGTTGCGTATCCTTTACAGGACGTTGCAGAACCAACCCCAACAGCCCCTAGTTTGCCGTCCCTCTGGACGGTCGGCTTTCTTGATAACACTGTCGAAAACAACGCAAGGCGCATGGCCCACAGCTGGGATCAAACCCGGCATCACGGCATTACGAAGCGTTCGCAGAAAGATAGAAGCAGAGCTTAAATATAGTCAGCGACAAATTATACTTGGTAAATTTCTGGACTATGGCCTGATTCCATAACTTGAGTTTTGCGTGCATATCTGTTTTACAGATCTGGCATATTTGTATGGAAGCTATTTTTTGCTGCTCAGACAGCAGCACTCGGCTTCGAAGAAAACACCCTCAATTAGTCGATTTCACAAACTGTTTATTGGATGAAAGTTGGGCGGGTCCACCCCCTCCCCCCCCCCCCCCCCCCCCAGGACTTTCCTTTCAATACAGTACTGGAGTCCACTCGGGGAGCATTTGAGTTGAAATTCTGAGTTTCTTCATCCTCATTCTTCTTTTTCTCCTTTTTTTTCTTTTGCTTCTTCTTCTTCTTCTTCTTCTTCTTCTTCTTCTTCTTCTTCTTCTTCTTCTTCTTCTTCTTCTTCTTCTTCTTCTTCTTCTTTTTCTTCTTCTTCTTCTTCTTCATCTTCTTGATCTTTTTCTCCCCTTATATTGTAAAGAAAGTCAAGCGAAAAAGAAAGCTAACTCCTTATATTATAAAGAAAGTAAGCTGAAAAGAAAGCGTACTCCCTTCGCTGAACCACACTAAGCCAAGTCAAACATGTGAAGGTGTTTAACGCTTGAATCTTTAGGACGATAATTCCAGAAGTTGTTGAAAATAATTCGAACATGAATTCTGGGTAATAGAAAATTTCCAAGTACGCAGTGGTTTGCTAGAGAAATTTAAACTGCCAAAATTAATTTCCCCTGGAACATGTTGACGAGTTCATCAAAATGTTCCATTACATCACAAGAGGGAATTTCTGGTCCCAATGCGGATTCTAGTAAGTCGGTTATAGGCTTGTGCTCTAGCTGGAGTGTGGGTGAGGGGTGCTAACCTCTGGGAGTGTTCTGTGTGGAGTTGACACTCCAGCCTTCTGTCTCATCAATTGCAGTCCATGCAGTCTCCCCTTTTCGAAAACTGGACCAGGGAAACGAATGTACCTTATTGATGCGTCTTGCCAGACTGCGTATTTTCTGGCACGTAACTGTGTCATCTGCGTTAAAAAAAAAACAAAAACAAGTTAAAGTAAGCCAATTGTCATCAGATATAAAGTGCCAGAGCAAAGTTTTATAGAACCAATCGCCGCTTGATGTGGTTATTTAAACAAGAAAAGTGATCTTGGATGAAATTATTCAGTCTTTACAAAGTATAGGAGATAATTAAATTTTTAAATCATGCTAAAACGTGTTTATATGCAAAATGTTCGGAAAAGAGGGAAAAATAGTAATCCGTGTCAAATCCAAGCTTGTGTATTCCAGCTACCCCCGCCCCCCCCCCCCCCCCCCCCCCCCCCCCCCAATCAAATGTGACCGACAAAGCTTTCGAGCCCTGCTAATATAAAACGACAGTTGCTGTCCGGGCTGTTAATTATTATTAGGACGTAGAAGTCATGTTGCATATAGCACAGCTGATGTAAACACTGTAGCCAGAATGACATCTGCAAATTTGACCACTTTACTGATCACCGTTTTGGAAACTAAAAGAAAACGACAAGTTTTTTTTCTTTTTACCTTAGGTTCTAGCACAGTTTCCTCTCCCTTATCAGTAGCCCTCAACGGTAAGAGACGACTGGTAAGGTCCGTGCTGTGTTTATTAACTAAAAGTTTTGTGACAGCAATAAGTAAAACTGACAAAAACTAGGCTGCATCCCCACTTTCATCATCCTGGACGGAGACTGGGAGAGAGACGGGTGGGAAAGGGAGAGACAGAGAGAGACGGGTGGGAAAGGGAGAGAAAGAGAGAGACGGGTGGGAAAGGGAGAGAAAGTGTGAGACGGATGGGAAGGGAGAGACAGAGAGAGACGGATGGGAAAGGGAGAGACAGAGAGAGACGGATGGGAAAGGGAGAGAAAGAGAGAGACGGGTGGGAAAGGGAGAGACAGAGAGAGACGGGTGTGAAATGGAGAGAAAGAGAGAGACGGGTGGAAAAGGGAGAGAAAGATAGAGATGGGTGGGAAAGGGAGAGAAAGAGAGAGACGGATGGTAAAGGGAGAGAAAGAGAGAGATGGGTGGGAAAGGGAGAGAAAGAGAGAGACGGATGGGAAAAGGAGAGAAAGAGAGAAACGGATGGGAAAGGGAGAGAAAGAGAGAGACGGGTGGGAAAGGAAGAGACAGAGAGAGACTGGTGGGAAAGAGAGAGACATAGAGAGACGGATGGGAAATGGAGAGAAAGAGAGAGACGGATGGTAAAAGCATTGAGAATCCATGTTTCGAAGGCATTTTGAATCTTGACCAGCCAAACTGGACCACAGATAATATCTTAGACGTTTTGTGCTGCCCTAAAATAACTGTGCTGTATGGCTTTAAGGTACATTTTAAATACCCTGTTATCTGCTATAGCTATCGATCAAGTGATAGAAATTATCTTTTGTTAGAAACATCGGCATTGACTGAGCAGAAAAGACACATATGGAAGATCTTGATTTCGCAGATGATAGTTTTAGCTAATTAAGAACAGCAGTGACGCTCAAAAAAAAAAAAAAACACTATTTAGCAAAAATAGTCTCACAAGATGGACTACAAATAAGTTATGAAAATATAAATATATTGACGTCACAGATCAAGAATATACAGATAGTAATAGTCCAGGAAATACAAAGACATAAATGATACAAGCTTGAACAAACTATAGAACTCGTTATCGCGTAATTTTAGAACCAAGTTACCTTTTTTCAAATATAATGCCTTTATTAAACTATGCCAGTGAGAGTTGGGGTGAAAACGTACTGTTATATTCGCGCTAGACAATTTTATAACTGAAAGCTCTGGAGACTATTTTGAGATTTGAATCTGTTGCCTCGGTTTAACTACAGGACCAGGCAACAAAACTTGTTTCGACCAACCGATAATACTGGCTGTATTCAGTTCATTTCCACGAGTGAAATACTTTAGCAACTCAGTAGTACAACAGAAGGACAGACAAGTAGATCAAAAGAAATAAATGAAGAAAGAAAGAAAGAAAGAAAGAAAGAAAGAAAGAAAGAAAGAAAGAAAGAAAGAAAGAAAGAAAGAAAGAAAGAAAGAAAGAAAGAAAGAAAGAAAGAAAGAAAGAAAGAAAGAAAGAAAGAAAGAAAGAAAGAAAGAAAGAAAGAAAGAAAGAAAGAAAGAAAGAAAGAAAGAAAGAAAAGAAAGAAAGAAAAAAAGAAAGAAAGAAAGAAAGAAAGAAAGAAAGAAAGAAAGAAAGAAAGAAAGAAAGAAAGAAAGAAAGAAAGAAAGAAAGAAAGAAAGAAAGAAAGAAAGAAAGAAAGAAAGGAGGTAGAGACCCAACACAAATTAATAAACGATTTAATTAATTAATAAGGACTGAGAAAAAGAAAGAGTGGAAGGGCAGAATCAAAGAAGAAGTAAAGAAAGAAATAAGGAATGCAAAAGAAACAGCAAACCGCAAACACGTCATAAACTTACAACCGGAAATATTCCAAATGTGGGTTCTCCTAAATAAAACAGACTATTTGTCAAAAGACAAAGGCCCTTTAGAAAAACCATTTTTGACACCATAAAATAAATTTTATAAACGTAAGTAATATCAATGAATATAGTATTTACTAAAAATCAAATTGACAGCCTTCTTTTAGTTACAGATATGTGTATTCTCATCCTATAAAAACAATTCAACAACAACCATGGCGATCACGTGCAATTTTGTTTGCTGACTTTAAATTCACATACTGACATTTCTTTTGTTTTCAAATGTTCGTACAACCGAACAGGTAAAGCAATTGTGGTGATTGAAATTCCAAGTGCAATTGCAACTGTTCAGGAACGGATTTCACTCTTTATTTGTTCAACAGGCGGGAAAATCGTCAGGTTCAGTCCATATCCCTGAAAGGGGTGATTATGATTAAAATGGTGACTTACTTACCCCTGACGTCGCGACAACGTCACGGGAGACATTCCTAATAGATTCTAGGGTTTTCAGGTTGTCGTTTCTCGCGATTTCTCTACAGCCAAGTTTAGGGTTAGGGTTACGGTTAGGGTTAGGGTTAGAAGACACTAGATGAACACTCAAAAACAGCACGACAAAACAGCACACTTGCACCCCTTGAAATAATGGACTGTCAGGTCAGCTGTGGATTTCCCACGGGAATTTCGTGTTTGGGGTACGTTATAAATTAAGAACCTTTCCGCCATATTAAATATCTTAACATTGCTAGCTATAGCCCTGAAAATGACTCCTGCAGTATTGGTGCGATTCAAGAAGACAGACTTAAATACCGTCGCAACCGACGATGAAATAAATCTTCTACTGGCCAGGTAATGGGTGACCAGTCGCAAACTGTCATGTCTGGTAAATAAATGGAAACATTTAAACGTAACGAAGCTGTAAAGTCTGCCACCCACCCTTTCAAACGTTACCCAATAGAAACTGACCACTTCGGCATTTACAAATCTGGTTTGTCCAACGTTTGCAGGAAGGCATTCCTATAAATAAACAGAGGGGGGGAACCATTTGAAGCCGTTAAATATTATGAATTAATCAAGTAACAGAAAGTATTGTGAACGGCACTCATAGAAAGAAGTAGAAAGATAGAAGAACACACTAGACAACATAAAAATCGAAAGCTATAGTTACCGTGCCGGGAATTGAACCTGTCACCTCCAGACGGCGTCTGCGCCTCGCCATGAATACAAGTGCACTAAGATACATGGTCAACTCGGCACCCCCAAAAAAAGGTGTCTCATTGGCCATGTCTATCGTACAGCTTGAAATCCACGACTATGGAATACGGACAGAATTTATTTCAACCCATTGAAATGGCACCATAGGTTACAGAAATTTATATTAACGAGGCAAATGTCAAATAACAATCACAGCAACATTTACGTACACAGTAGACCTTATTGCCCTGTCTAGAATACACAAACATTTAAGAAAGGTATTTGATTGGTAGGTTCCGGTGTGTATACGTCATTCCTATAAATAAACAGAGGGGGGGAACCATTGGAAGCCGTTAAATATTATGAATTAATCAAGTAACAGAAAGTATTGTGAACGGCACTCATAGAAAGAAGTAGAAAGATAGAAGAACACACTAGACAACATAAAAATCGAAAGCATGCACGACAGAGGGCAGAGGTCATAGCTCTCCAGGTCTGGCGGTTCGTTGCCACCTGATTTTGGTCTTGGTTATTCATTACGCCCATAGTTGAGCCTTCCCTGATAATGGTTCTACGCAAAGTCTCTCATAGTTTTCCCCGTTTTCTTTTCCCTTCCTGTGTCCACTGAGAGCTTCATGAGGGAAGTCCTCTCTTGTGCATTCTGAGTGCATGGTCGATGTATTTCTAGCAGCGCTTTTTAAAAATAAAATTAGAGACATTGTATAGCTTGGTCTCTTGTCTTGTTTGCGTATTGGATCTTAAATTTGTCCTGTGAAGATTAAGTATTTTTCTAAGACATATGTTAACAAAATTTGTTTTTTTTTTTTTTTATTAAACGCTACTGTTGCTTTTCAACTTTCATATCCATAATTTAGTACTAGTGTCACGCAAGAGTTGAAGATCTTGAGTTTTATGTGTTTGCTGAGTGTCTTTGTGTAGTCTTTTCGAGACTACAGGGCTGCAAAGAGTGTCTTAAGTAACAGCTTGCTTTCCTAAAACAGAAATTCAGTCGGCTGTTCTATAACCCTTGGCAGAGGGGTGATTTGTTGACAGTCTCTCGCAGAGGTGCTCAGTCATAAAAAGATTATGTGAAAGAGCGGGCCTCCCCATATTTTTGAATAAAGGCCTTCGCGATCCCAGCTCGATGGGGGGTCAAGCGTTGAAATCTTGGAGGATGGCACTACCAACTATGATCTCCAAAGCGGGCTGGACATTTGGTCTAAAGATTTCGTTTTGTTATCTTGGACCATTCAAATAGCCCTGGACGACGTTGAATGCTGGAACTTGCCATTTTTTAACATGATCCCTGCCACATTGATCCGCCTCTTGAATTGTGTGATCAGTAAATCGCTCTCCCGGTCGTTTCCAAACTCGTAGCCTTGAGTTGAGTTGAGCTGAGTCCAGAATTAACACCACAGCACTCGAGGCATTACAATGAATGCTCCGTCCTCATCTTTAGCAGTCAGCCAAACTGTTACCCTTTCAT
Source organism: Candidula unifasciata (assembly GCA_905116865.2). Lineage (NCBI taxonomy): Eukaryota > Metazoa > Mollusca > Gastropoda > Stylommatophora > Geomitridae > Candidula > Candidula unifasciata. The sequence goes on along the minus strand of CAJHNH020000224.1, from coordinate 2,742,932 downwards.
AATTAAATGGCACAGTAAAGCGAGATGCATCAGTGAAGACGACTTGACAATGTTGCCTTGTCCATCGGATGTGCTCGCAACACCAAGCAAGACGGGCTTTTTGATAAGTAGGAGTAAGAGCTATTCTTGTAAAGGACTCTTGTATTTGCCTTTATGCATGTTGGGAATATATGGTTAGATCTATGGGTTTTTTTAGACCAGTAGGACGTCAAGTAGCCAGTCCAAATTCATTAAAACGTCTGCTAAGCGCCGTCCCATGTGAAACGCCATATTTTAGTTATTTTGAAGCCTCACCCTGGCTTTTGCCAGGGGCCCTAAATATATCCAAGCCTTAAATATGGTCAAACGGCTGAACGGCGTTTCCGGGACCTCTGCACGGGTGTTCCTCCTCCGCATGGTGGCACTTTGTGTCACCAAGAGTTTATCGCTTGTGTGATGCCTTGGTGGGGTACAACTTACATACACACATGCATGCTTTGACTGAAATTAACTTGTACAGTTTGTCTTAGCAGACATCACAGAGTGGAACACGTCACTATTCCATGGCGCAGGGTTGACAAGAATACGTTATGGTCATCCTGTTCCTTGGTGCATCTAGTGCGAACTGACCTGTGGCGATCATCCTCATCTATTGTGGCCTGAAATCTCACTAAATTCTTTGCCGTTTGGCAACTTTAGGGATAGGTAAACCACTTCCAATCTAGGTTATAGCCCTAATTCTTTCTAAAGTCTCAAAAACTTCTCGAAGGAATAGTTTTTGCGAGTTATTCAACAACCTTAAGTCTGCGGACTGTTGAACAAATTAAGAGTGAAATCTGTTCATGAGCAGTTGCCATTGCACGTGGAATTTCAATAAGCCCGATTGCTTAACCTGTTCGGTTGTACGAAAGTTTGAAAAAAGACATGTTAGTTAGTGAATTTATGGTCAGCAAACTAAATTGCACGTGATCGCCATGGTTTTAAGTGAATTGTTTATGTTTCCCGTACACTTAATACACCCATCTGTATCTAAAACTTTCTTTATTTAATGATTTTATGCGTGTATAGAGCCAATTTTGGCATATGGTAACGAATCCTGGAAAATGATAAACAAGCCACAGAATTTCTCGAGCCCTTGGGGGATATGGTTTCTAAAAGAAAACATAGAACTCCTTTTATAGATCAAAAGAGCACCCCAAGTGTTTTAAAAGACACGTGGGTTCAAAGACAAATTGTCAAAGACATCTGAAAAAGGCAGTAAAAAATTTATTTGTAGAGCAATGAGAAAAGAGAAACTGTTAAATGGGAAAAGTGGCAAGATCGGTGAAAGGAGAGACCAAGGAAGCCAAAGCCAGAAGATTCTTGACAGCTTTTTGTTATTGCAACGGGAGGTGTCAACACACGAACTGACACAGGCAGAAGTGGATCGCAGATTAAGGAGAGGCATGATCGCCGACTACAATTGGCACTTGATAATGCGCTTATACAAAAGGGCTTTTAAAATAACATGTTGGCCCTCGATCTTTGAAGAGTAGTATCTTTCAAAGGCTCGTGTTTCACTGTCAGCGGTGTATCGAATGTTATTGTGTTGCTTGTGTAAGACTATGCATGGATTGACATTTATGATAAGGGGGTTGGGTCAGAGTATAATTAATACTGAAGGCTGATTTCTCCCCTGGATTATATAACAAAAGAACTATACTTTCTTTAACTGTGTGTGAACTACTTAGACACCTAGGCATTCTTCATGGTATATTAGCTACTCAAAACAGGAATTAACTTATTTGTATCAACCCCGAAAAAAATTATGATTTTAACAATTATTGTCTTAACTATTGTGATCTTTGGTGTCATTTTTAAGGCACTGAGGTATTAGCGCTCTGGAATAAAACCAATTGAAATCGCGACTGAACATCCAGAGAAAGAGAGAGAACTAGTGAGAGAGGGAGAGATACAGTAGGAAAGACTGAAAAATGAAATAAAGAGGCATTACATATATGAAATTGTGTGAGTGTATATATGTTTGAGTGTAGGTGAGAGTGTGTGTGCGTGTGTGTGTGTGTGGGTGTGTGTTTGTGAGAGACTGTGTAGGAGTAATAGTAGAAGTTGGTTCAGGTCCTCGTTTGCGATGCATTTAAGGATACATGTGAGGGTGGATAACTAGTTCACCTCCCCAATGTCATGATCACACAAGAAGATGAATGCCATTATCTGTACAGATACTCACTCGTTTGCTATGCATTTAAGGATACATATGAGGGTGGATAACTAGTTCATCTCCCCAATGTCATGATCACACAAGAAGATGTATGCCATTATCTGTAAAGATACTCACTCGTTTGCGATGCATTTAAGGATACATGTGAGGGTGGATATATATATATATATATATATATATATATATATATATATATATATATATATATATATATATATATATATATATACAGGAACAACCTTTAAATGATTTCAGGGTACAATTCACTAAACTTCCCATAAACATAGAGGAAATTTTTTAAAATTTCGTCCAAAAAAAGTTTCATTCATCGCATTGAATGTGCTCTTTTTTCCCCATTTTTTCTCAGGTATTAAAACTGCTTTAAGGGTAGACGTGCCGAGAAAATGTTGCTGTCTTACAAGGGTGCCGCGGCGAGAAAAAGAAAATCGTTTCAGAAACAGTGCATTTGCGGACATGTTCGACGAAACCTAACAACAACATGAAAGTAGACTGGACTATGTACGTGTATGGGTGTCGAAAGTAAAAGAAGCTGCAATTCAAAAGGTCATCATCACAACTTTCCATTATATATTCCTGAGATTTTTTATTTCAAGGTGTCAGACTTGTGTGTGTGCGTGTGTGTGTGTGTGTGCGCGCGTGCGTGTGTGTGTGCGTGCGTACGTGCGTGCGTGTGTGTGTGTGTGATGGTGGGGGACGGCGGGGTGGAGAGACAGTCATGTACGAGGTTCCAGACACAGATATTGTACTGTAGTGTTGTAAATACTAACAGATTTGTCCAAAGTGCTAGGATGATTAAGTCACTGTTGTTGACAAATGATTCGGTTGGGGGGGGGGGGGAGAGGGGAGGAGGGTGTAAATTGACTGCTTTGATTGACAAAGTGTAATTAGCACTAGAACGTTGACAATAAAAAGGTAAAGTCATTAAAGACTCTTTTTAATTACATATGGTAATATTACTTATTTAGCACCCAGTAATGAATGCACTGAATATTTTTTTTTTCACGTAGTGTATTATAGTATCATTTTTATTTTACGGATACTTTATCATGTAGTTTAATGGACACAGTAGTTCAACTAAATATCTTTAAAAAATTCATTTACAGTATTGAAGTACGACTAACATAGGTTATTTGCCAAATATTTTAATAATGCATGTGAGAGTAGATAGCTAGTTCATCTCCCCAAGGGGCATGATCACTCAAGAAAATGTATGCCATTATCTGTACAGATACTCACTCGTTTGCGATGCATTTAAGGATACATGTGAGGGTGGATAACTAGTTCATCTCCCCAAGGGTCATGATCACACAAGAAGATGTACTCACTCGTATCACTAGTGGTTTCCACATATAACAACGTAGATCCCTCATGCGCTTTGGGAATTTCTCGAAGGGAAAAGAAACGACCTGACAGCGACAACATTTTTCTGTCTGCAAGAAACATTTATTAAATTATGTGATCATTCATTAAATAACTTATTTTCAGTGTTTCGTCAATAGTTTATTTACATTATATTATCGTTTAAACATTATGGCACTACATTAGAGGTTGTTCTAATTTGTTTGATTATCACTACCCAGTTTAGATAGGAAATGGATTTTCGTCTTCTCATTTGACCACCAGAGTCCTGGGTCCTGGATATTTTTTTTTTTTTTTCTTTCAGGTCCCTGTTCTAATTTTACAGTGTCAGGTTTTAAAGGAATACCCTATGCGAAATCTGGATCATGCTACCTACATGTTTGCATTCACTGCCTTAGATATTCCATGGTTTTGTGTGACTTTTAGCTCTGCTTTCATTTTGTCAAAGTGGCAGGGTTCTCTATGGTGCACTGTCTAATAAAAGTCGGGTCACATTTTCAAACCATATGATGAAGTTCAGTAGACAAATCTCGCCCATCTCTATTTCGTGGAATCGTCGTTTCTGATCGGGTGTGTTTTTGTTGCACTCTTCTTCTTTTCTCTACTCCCGGAATATCTCGCGGAGTTAGAGCAGGAAGAGATCTCTGTAACGGGCCCTTATGGTAGATTTGTAGAAAGTACTTTTAATTGTCTCTTATATTTCTGCGGTCCATATTCTACGTGGTCAACCTCATATCCTGTTAAAGCTGTATCTGTAACAGAACCAGAGATCGAACACAGAGGTCTTGTTGCATTCAAGGAGAAGAAAGGTTCCGCTTAAAATTGTTTTTAAAAAAACTCTGTGTTAAAAACCCAGTTAAAAGTGCAAGAATCCCGGTTTTCAAAATTACGAAACAATGTATTAAACACTTCGTATCATCAAAATAAAAATAAGCAGATTTCTTCAAAGCAAAAACAACAAACCTTCTGTCGTTGATCTGAAGTTAGCCCGATATCCCACAAAACCAGAGAGAAGTTTTCAGTCTTCATCAGTTCTGGAAAGACCACGCTATGGAGGGAGTGTAACATGGCCTGCATCTCATCGTAATGGTTGCTTGAGACTGCAGTCAAAAGGATGACATCGTTTTCGGGAATCTGTGCACCGACTGATCTCAGCAGATCATCCTGGACTTTGGTCAATGCCGTCTTCGTAGAAAACAAACTTTGTACTCTTTCTGTGATGTTGTTGCTCAGTTGTGTACAGTTTTGGTGTACACAGGCGTAATCTTAAAGAAAGAAGAAAAAATGTAATGAAAATTGTAATGAAAATACGAGATCAAGAAATTAGGCGAATGCTAGGAATAATACCCGTCTTACAGGTTATTCAAGAAAAACAAAGTGGTTTGGACACCTAAAACTATCTGTGATACTATCTACCAAAGCGAGCCATACTGAAACGTTACAACGGGTATAGAGCAAGCAAAAGGCCTAGGAAAATATGGAGTAATGGCATTATGAACAACCTTACAGAAATTTTCAAAATCTTAAAAGTGCTCTTGACAGAGCTTATCAACGAACGTTACATCTTCCCTCGACACTTCACTGAGTTAGAAGGTGGAAGAGAAGAAGAAAGGAAATAAGAAGAAGAAGAAGAAGAAGAAGAAGAAGAAGAAGAAGAAGAAGAAGAAGAAGAAGAAGAAGAAGAAGAAGAAGAAGAAGAAGAAGAAGAACAACAACAACAACAACAACAACAAACAACAACAACAACAAGAAAAAATAATAAGAAGAATGAAAATTGGCAAATAAACTAAGCATGCTATATTTGTTGAAGGTTGGCTGCAATGGACTTCCAACACTCTTCTTTTCCTACGGGTATTTCATCAAAGTTCCAATGAAATAAGTGAGGATCTCATGTGTGCTTTTCCTGCTACTTTCTTTGAGCTCGTCCTAATTTATTTAAGTCTGCTTTTGGTGTCATTGTGCCGTCATAGGCGAGGTCTTGCCTTTACTCGTGCTTATATTTTATTTAGACATAGAGACCGTTTCTGATACTTTCAGAAACGTTACTTTGCGTTTGCTGCCGAATATGAGGGCAGGGGTTTCTGGAAATGTCCCAAGTGTTAGTAAGTCGATTATCAACTCATAACTCACAGTCATAGTGTTTGTTATATATTGATAGCATCGTCACTGCAGTCACCCCTATGGTCTACGTCGATTCCGGTTACTATGAGAAGAGTCAGTGGCGTCCTACTCACACGACGGCGGACACAGGCCTTTAGAGACACAATTAGCATGATAATACACGAGGAAATACAACTGGCGAATAATCTAGAGTCTTCCCATCGGTCTGGGATGAGTTGAGAGAAAAATTCGTGGAATTCCCACTGTCTCTTTCTTCGTCTTCAGCAGCCAGCGTTAAGTTTCAGTTAGGATGGTACCAGTAGCAGTTTGAGGATCGTATGTACCAGCCCCGGCCTATGCCCTTCTAAAATTCTTACGTCCACTTTGTAACTTAAAATCTGGACGATTCCATTTTCTAACTGCCACTCCCCCCCCCCCTCGCATTTTTACAATTTATCCTGTAATTCGTCCCCTTGTGGGATGCAATGTTTCCTTATTTGAAGCCCCATTCTGGCATTTGTCGGGCCCTGAATCTAGCTGGGGCACAAATGTGGCTATAACGGCTGAAAGGGGTTTTTGGGACCTATCCACAGGTGATCCTTATCCGCATGGTGGCACTTTGTGTCACCGGGTGTTTATTGCTTGTGTAATGTCCTGGTGAGGTACAACAAGAGAGAGAGAGAGAGAGAGAGAGAGAGAGAGAGAGAGAGAGAGAGAGAGAGAGAGAGAGAAAGAGAGAGAGAGTTGGAAAAAGGGAGACATAGACGAACGAAGAATACATGTAAAATGACATGGGATTCCAAAGAAAGGGAATCTGCAGCACTGAAAATCACTTATGAATGCCGTATAGACAAAGATATAGATCAATCAGGTGCCATCTCCATGGTGAAGGTTGGCTGCAATGGACTTCCAACACTCTCTGTCTCTTGTCCACGTTGTACACTCTCTCAGTTGCTCCCGTTCATCTCTTGATGTGGTCCTCCTACCTGTATCGCTGCCCACCTAGGCAGTAACACTAGGCAGATACTGAAAGCAGTAACACTTCATGTATTCTGCAGGAGACGATTAAGGATAGCCGTTAAACTACTGTATCCCGGAGAGAATTTCATTTATTATTTCAATCAAACCTGAGCCGCGCTGGACATGGCTTGCTTTGAGTTCATTGATCGGCAACCTTGGAGGGAAATGTCAATTTGTACTGTGGTTTTGGAGCTAGGATGCGTGGTCTGCGCCTTTCGGCACACACATTCGATGCCAGCTAAGCCATAATTATCGCCTGTTGCGACATGCTTGTTAAAAGAGCAGTGTATCTATGGTTTTCACCCAAAATAAAGGTCCGAACTCAAGAGGATAATAAGTGAATGAATGGTAGAGGAAGAAGAAGAGGAGAGAAACATAGCATTTTATATACTTACTCCATGTTGGTTTAGGCACACACGGTCGTTTCACAGAAAATGGTGTCGCGGTGTTGTTTAGCTGTAACTGAACCTTCAACAAAGCTGTTACTTCCTGTATCAGGTTCTTGCCCGACATTTTGTCCTTTACAGCATTGGTGGTAGAACTGCCAGCAACATTTCCAATTTCGTTGTTACTAGCAACGGTTGTAACTTTATCAGATGCGGCTGTTGCTTCGTTTGAGACATCAACTGTCATTGCATTTTTCAAGACATCTGGGATAGCATCTGAGAACTGCAAAGATTCCATGCTGTTGTCTTTATTATTATGTGAGCTGTGCATGTTTCCCAGGTCATCTCGGGAGATTTCTGAGACATCTCTGATAACCTCTACAGTTTTCACACTTTCGGCTGGAACATTAAAAACACCATAAATAAACGAACACATATAAAGACATATTGTGTGAGAAATAAAACGCAACGTGCTGATGGTGTTGTTAAATAATTTTGACTGTCTGAACGATTGCATGCACCAATGTTTGTCAGATGTATTGTTTGAAGTGTGTCCAGTCAGCAAAATTCTATATCAGTTAGGTAGGAGTTGTAGTAGTGCATTCTACCCCACTAGGACATCACACACGCGATAAAAACCCGATGGCACAAAGTGCCACCATGTGGATGAGGATCACCCGTGGAGAGGTCCCGGAAACCACGTTTAGCCATTACACCATATTACCGGCAGGGCTATATTGCGGCCCCTGGCAAGAGCCAGGATGGGGCTTCTAAATAACGAAAATTTGCATCCAACAAGGGGATGTGAGATTATCAGTTAGGTAATCGCAGTTCCAACTTTATAGTAAACGTGTCACCCAATAGTCGCTTTGTTTCTGTGTCAACGAAAACCACAAAGGATATCCATTGCTGCTGTAACGTAGAACTGAGATTGCAGGGAGATGTCCAGTGTACATTGATGTCGATTGTAGTTCTTTCTTATACTCTCTGCCTATACAGAGAGGAGACCACCTGCTGTAGCTTTTATTTTCTCCAGCTTTCCTCCTTAAAGGGGTGTTTCGTACGGTTTCACTTCTTCTTCTTCTTCTGCCTTTCTATCCGCCAATGGAGCATAGGCCCTCAACCAACTCACGCCAAGTCGTTCTATCCTTCGCCATTACATGGCGCTCTCCCCATGTCCTCTCAATCTTTCTAACCTCATTCTCCAGCTCTCTTCTCCATGTGTTTTTTGGCCTTCCTTTATTCCTATGCCCCTGTGGGTTCCAATGCAAAGACATTCTAGTTGTGCTGTTCTCCTGTTTTCTCAGTGTGTGCCCTATCCAACGCCAGCGTCTTTTCCTCACCTCCTGATCCACTGGAGCCTGTTTAGTTCTCTCCCAAAGTTCTACATTAGTTATTCTATCATACCACTTTATTCCCTCTATTCTGCGCAGGCACCAGTTAATGAATGTCTGTAATTTATTAGTAATTGCCTTGGTTGTTCTCCATGTTTCCGCCCCATACAAAAGTACTGATTTGACATTAGAATTAAAAAATTTTAGTTTAGTATTTCTTTTAATTTCTTTTGACCTCCACAAATTCCCTAGTGCTATGAAAGCCCCTCTTGCCTTTTGTATTCTTATTTTAATATCTCTATCAGTTCCTCCATCTTTATCTACATTACTGCCTAAATAGGTGTACGACTCCACGTCTTGGAGTGGGGTGCCATTAGGAGAAACCACATTACTATTTGCCTGATTTAGTCTCATTATCTTTGTCTTTCCTTTATGGATTTTCAGACCAAGCTGCCGTGATCTCGCATTAAGTATATTTAATTTATCTTGTATCTGATTTCGTGAATGGTACAGAAGGGCAATATCATCAGCGAAGTCCAGATCATCAAGCTGTTTTGTAGGGGTCCACTGAATTCCATTCTTGGTGTTAGCAGTTACTGTTTTCATAGTCCAGTCTATAGCCAGTAAAAATAGGAGAGGCGACAAAAGACATCTCTGTCGCACACCTGTTTTTTTTTTTTTTCAAATGCATCTGTTAGCTTTCCCTCATGAAGAACTCGACATTTCATGTCTTTATATGTTGCCTTTACTAAGTTGATAATTTTCTGTGGGATTCCATAGTGCCCCATTAATTTCCAGAGAGATTCCCTATCAATGCTGTCAAATGCGTTTTCATAGTCTATAAATCCAATGTAAAGTGGTGAGTTCAGTTCAATGCTTTGCTCTATTATAATACGTAATGTGGCTATCTGATCAGTGCAGGATCTGTTTGACCGAAAACCTGCCTGCTCATCTCTTAGCATTTTATCAATAGCATCTTTTAATCTTTACAAAATAATTCTACCTAATATTTTTCCAGGAACTGACAGCAACATAATTCCTCTATAGTTTTCACACTCCTGTAGATCACCTTTTTTTGGCAGTTTCACAAGATATCCTTCTCTCCAGTCTGCTGGTATTTCTTCGGTCTCCAAGACTTTACTGAATAATCTATGTAGCAATTCTGTTGATGTGTTTATGTTGGTCCTGATGGCTTCAGCTAGGATACCATCTGGGCCTGACGCCTTTCCTTCCTTAAGAAGATTTATAGCTTTTCTAATTTCCTCTTTGGATGGTATCTCACAGTTGATATCCAGTTCCATTCCTAAAGGCTGGATTTCTGGGGGAACCTCTGGGCCTGGATTATTTAGAAGCATTTCAAAATATTCAACCCATCTGTCCATTTGATCTTTAGTGTTAGTAAGTACCTTTCCTTGACTATTTTTATTGATCCAGTTGGCTGAGTATATTTACCTACTAATTTGCTTGTGTTACTGTAAAGTTCTCTGAGGTTTCCTTTTTCTGCTGCTGTCTCCGCTTCTTGTGCTAGATCATTTAGATATTTCACTTTATCTGCCCTGATACGTCTCCTAACTTCCTTGGTGGCTTCTGTGTAATTCTCCTGAGCTCTAGCTTTAGCAGCTCTAGTTTTGCTATTGTTTAATTCTGCCTTTTTACTTTTCCTATCTTCAATCAGTTTAATGGTTTCTGGTGTTATCCATGCTTTATGTTTCCTTTCTTTCTTGCCAAGACCTTCTACGCAAGATTCATTCCAGATTCCTTTGATCTGATCCCAGCAGATTTCTGTGTTGACATCTTCAGCTAACTGCTGCAACACCTGGTACTTATTAGAGACCGTAACTGAGAACTGTTCCTTAATTTCTTTATCTCTGAGAAAGCCTACATTATATTGGTTTCTATGATTATAAGATGTTATATATCTTTATATAGAAGCTGCACAGATGCAATCTTCACACTTAAACAGTTAATAGAAAAGAACATTGAATACAATAAGAACTTATTTGTGGCATTCGTAGACCAGGAGAAGGCATTTGACAGAGTCGACAGACAATTATTATGGAAAATAATAGCAAGATATGGAGTAAGCGAACACCTCATCGAAGTGTGCAAAAGTTTATACAGGGATTGTAGAAGTGTAGTTAGAATAAATCAGGGAACATCTCATCCTTTCACAGTGACATCTGGAGTAAGACAGGGGTGTGTCTTGTCACCACTGCTGTTTATCACCTACATCGACAGTATATGCAAGAATGCCAAGCCCATGAATGAAGATCTTAGTAAGATCAACGAATTACTCTTTGCAGATGACCAGGCCTTGATAGCAGATACAGCCATGAAATTGCAACAACATCTAACATCCATGAATGAAGAATGTAAAACAAATAATATGAAAATCAACACTGAAAAGACAGAAGTAATGTCAATAGGAAAAAAGAAGACAGATCTAAACATAACAATAGAATACAAAGGCGTTAAACAGGCATCTGAGTTTAAATATCTGGGAACTACATTTACCGAAGATGGGAAATTGGATAAAGAAATTGTCATTAGATGCAGTAAAGCAAACCAAGTATTGGGACAGCTAGCCCCCCTCTTACAGCATAAGACAATCCCAGTCAGCATTAAGAGATATCTTATTCAAAGCATATTTATTCCAACTCTGTGCTACCAGTGCCAGACATGGTCACTCACAACAAACCATAAAAGAAAATTAGTAACCACGGAAATGAGATGTCTGAGAAGGGCTGTAGGAGTGACCATAAGAGATAAGATCAGAAATGAGATCATAAGAGAACAAGTCGGCACAGAACCAATTCTGGATTACATACAAAGACAGCAAGTGAAATGGTTTGCCCACTTAGAGAGAATGCCTTGTGACACCATACCATACAAAGCATACATGGGAAGAGAAGAAGGACGTAGAGCACGGGGTAGACCAAGAACAAGATGGAAGGATAACATCAGAGAAACTCTACAACAGCACGATGTGCCTATGGTCGAGGCAGCCAGAAGAGCTAGAAACAGAACCTTATATCTCCCTCGACACCCACAGCGGTAAAAGAGGAAGTGAAGAAGAAGAAGAAGAAGAATATATCTTTTTATTTTCAACTTGATTTTACTTATCAGCAGGAAATGGTCAGTAAATACATCGGCACCTCTGAAAGCCCTAACATCGTAAAGGGCTGATCTAAACTTTTTGTTAATACATATGTGGTCAATTTGATTAGTTGTCTTATGGTCTGGTGATTCCCATGTTGCCTTGTGTATTCTTTTATGGGGAAAAATAATTCCACCAATAGCATACTGGTTACCTGCACAAAAATTTGTGAACAATTCTCCATTTTCATTCATTACTCCTAGACCATGTCTCCCCATAATTTCTTCATAACCTGTGTTGTCTGATCCTATCTTAGCATTGAAGTCACCCATCAAAATTTTTAAGTTGCCCTTTCTTTCATTATTTATAATATTTTGAAGCTGCATGTAAAATTCTTCCTTAACAGATGCATCTTTATCATTTGTTGGTGCATAACACTGTATTACCGACATGTTCACCTTCTGTTTAACTGTTCTAAAAGATGCTCTTATTATTCTGGGACTCACAGCTTAACATTCTATTAGTGCCCTGTCTGCTTCTTTTGATAGCATCAGGGCCACTCCTTCACTGTGCGGCGAATTTTCCTCTGTGTGTCCTGAGAACAAAATAGTTTCCCCTGAATAAAGAATACTTTTCCATGTCCCAGTCCATCTAGTTTCACATAACCCCAAAATACTAATTCTATAATGTTTCATTTCCTTTGCTACTTCCATTGTTCTCCCTATATCATAGAGAGTTCTAACATGCCAGGTGCCAATTCTGGAGGTTTTCCAAGCTGAGAGGAGGTAAGTCAACGATCCGGACTCCACGGTTTCACTTACACAACTGAAAAAGCACGCTCCAGTGGGACTTGTACTGTGTTGACGTTTACAGCTAGTCTGCTAAATCTGCTCATTTCCGCCTAAGAATATGATCTCAGCAAATCCTTAATTAGTCGCGTTATGCCGTTGAAGTACAGTGGGTGTTTTTGTCCTTCTACCCTCAACCCCCTCCCCCCCCCCCCTCCCGCCTCCTCCCCTTCCAATTCATGTCTCATAACCTACTCGGAGGCCAGCCTGTTGTGGTTCTCTAAAGTATGTTCATAGTCTATAGTGCATCACAGTCTGGAAGCCGCGATTAGGCGTTACTATGTCCAACGGTCTTTTGGGTACTTCATTTTAAATTCACCAGAAACGAAAGAAATCGTGGAGTAACGTTAAATTCAAACATCCGAGAGGTGTTGTGCGTTAGAGTTAGGGTTATAGTTTGGGAATAGAGTTAGGGTTGGAGTTAGGATTTAGGTTAGAATTAAGGTTGAAGTTAGGATGTGAGTTTGAGTTAGCATTGGATTTAGTATGTAGGTTAGAGTTGGGGTTGAAGATAGAATGTGGGTTAGAGTTAGGGTTAGTAGGTGTTTCTGAAGTGTTTCTGACAAAGATCCTAGCAATAACCCAACTCATAACACCCCTCGAATAATGGATATTCCTGTGAACTCCAGGGATTTTCTTTGTTTGGTTTGTTACCGCCTTGTATCTTTTTTTTTTTTCACCATCTACCACGCCGGTGCTGAAAACCTTACCAGTTGAAAGCAAGAAGGGATGCAGCGATTTAGAATGACACATGGTTAGGCTTCTAGAGCATGTATCATTTAGACATATCTACACCTCTTCGTTCTATAAAATATAGGTCTAGCCCTATATACCCAATACGCAATAAGGCGTGGAGAAGGATCCTTTACTTTGAAAAAAGAATACTTTTAAACCTGTCTGTGGTCATCCTAGAGGCAGGTTCCAAGCCGAGGGCATGGCCAGCATCGATATGATCGGCGCGTCCCTCGAAGAAGAACTGTATCTATATGGCAGTTGAGGAACCAATAGTCTGCACCCCAATAGGCAAGATCTCATAAACAGATGTGCACGTAAAACGCAAGTCCTGGATCAATACCAAATTCCAGAAGTGGATGGAAAGTCAGGATTTTTCGCCGGAGATCACAGTAAAGGAGAAGATGAAAAAGCAGTCAAGTAAAACTATAACTTACACAAGTGAAAAAGAACGCTCCAGTGGGACCTGTACTGGTAAAATAGCAGGTATCCTATCAGCTGCAGCAACACCAAACAGACTGCTAATTTGACGAGACCTGCAACGAGAAGCGATCACTTTAATCCTCTGTTGCCTTTTACTCCCCAGTGAAGCATAGACCTTCAACCAACGCACTCCATGTCGTCCCATCCTTTGCTAGGGCATGCAGTTAAACCTCATATCCTCTCAGTCTTGCAAATTTACTTTACTACCTACCCTAAGGGGGGACGCATGATCTCGAAGCATGGTGTCAGCATCGAGTGCTAGAGGTTCTGGGTTCAATCCCTGGTAAGAGCTAGGATTTTTCACGTAGACTATGTCTTCTAGTAATTCCCCCTAGTCTCTGGCTAGTGAGATCGGACGCCCGTGTGCATTGCTGCGCACGTAAAAAATCCCTTCTCTTAAATCGAAAAGAGTAGCCTAACGGCGCTGCCCGGGCAACATTTGGAGTTAAAAATCTACCCAAAGTATTTTAGGATTTCGTCAGTGCTACAGAGCCTGTGCACTGTGCTGAGCTTCTTCGTACTCAGAATTGAGTTAGAAGAAGGACGGAGCACTTATAGGTTACTGCCGGTGTGCCATGATGTTGAACCGTTGTTCAAAACCTCAAAAACCTCAAACCTTCCCATTCTGTGTGTCTGTGTGAGTATGTGTGTGAGTGTGTGTGTGGGTGTGTTATCTGCCTCTCTTCCTTTGACGCTGCCAGTTCCTGTGCAAAGACATTCTAGGTATATTGTTCTTGGGTTTTCTCAACACGTGTCTTATCCAACGCCGGAGCCTTGTCCTCATCTCTTGATTCGCTGGAGGTTGCTTAGTTCTCCAACCAAATCTCAATTTTTATGTCTGGTATACTGCTGTCTTTTTGGTCTGCTGTGAAAACTACAAATTCCAAACGGCAAGAAACATATGTGACAAGTCATAAACACTCAAGAAAGATGTGAAAACTACCCTCGAGACAGAAATTGTGCACACTTTTTAATTCCCTGCTGAAACGTTTGCAATATATGCACAAAATGTAAATAAAGAAATATAATATTAAAATAAGAGGAAAATAACGTTAAACATGTAAATGAGACAGATTATAACGTAGCAACTACCCCATGAATCATTCCAGTGACTATACATTATTTATGTGGCCATTGTTCTTCCCCTTGAATCGCTCCAAAGTATTTAATGGTGGCGTTTTGTCGTTTCTTCTTCTTATTTATGTTGTCCAAGTCTCCTTTTTCCATCTGTTGTCCATTTAAAAATTGGCAACTGATGATGAATAGTATTTTGTAAAACAAATCACTCTTATTGAAAATCAGAATGAGTATAAAATTGTTGAATCGAGCCTGTTTTGTTGTATGATAGTGAAACTTCGAATGTGAGCAAACAAAGAAGCGTTTGGTGGCAACTGGGATGTAGTTCTTGAGAAGAATGTTTAGAATACCTTGGACTGCCAGAATAACCAACATTGAATGCCTCAATATGGTTAATAAACGTAGAATATTATATGCAACAATGAAAAAGAGACAAAAACAGTTTTGTGGTCCTGTGATGAGAAAAGGTGCACTGGAAAATGTTGTGATTACTGGAAAGATCACTGGTAAAAGAGGCAGACCAGGAGAAATGATCCAGAACACCAAAGGCCGAGATCTGTGGCGACGCATGAACGTCTGCGCCAGCTGGCAAGGCACTTGCTAATGATGTTAATTGGAAAGCTATCGTTGCCAAAGTTTCACAAAGCATTCTGCAAATGTGTCCAAACAGTCATCATCATCTTCCTTTGATAAATTTTGCCAATGGTGAACATTTTGATTCTTCATTTTGGACACTCGTTGATCAAACTATTCTCGGGATTCTCCTTTTTGTGACACAGATTGACCAAACTATTCTCGGGATTCTCCGTATGTGACACAGATTGACCAAACTATTCTCAGGATTCTCCTTTTTGTGACACAGTTTGACCAAACTATTCTCGGGATTGTCCTTCTTGTGACACAGATTGAACAAACTATTCTCGGGATTGTCCTTTTTGTGACACAGTTTGACCAAACTATTCTCAGGATTCTCCTTTTTGTGACACAGTTTGACCAAACTTTTCTCGGGATTGTCCTTCTTGTGAAACAGTTTGACCAAACTATTCTCGGGATTGTCCTTTTTGTGACACAGTTTGACCAAACTATTCTCGGGATTCTCCTTTTTGTGACACAGTTTGACCAAACTATTTTCGGGATTGTCCTTTTTGTGACACAGTTTGACCAAACTATTCTCGGGATTGTCCTTTTTGTGACACAGTTTGACCAAACTATTCTCGGGATTGTCCTTTTTGTGACACAGTTTGACCAAACTATTCTCGGGATTGTCCTTTTTGTGACACAGTTTGACCAAACTATTCTCGGGATTGTCCTGTTTGTGACACAGTTTGACCAAACTATTCTCGGGATTGTCCTTTTTGTGAAACAGTTTGACCAAACTATTCTCGGGATTGTCCTTTTTGTGACACAGTTTGACCAAACTATTCTCGGGATTCTCCTTTTATGTGACACAGATTGACCAAACTATTCTCGGGATTGTCCTTTTTGTGACACAGATTGGCCAAACTATTCTCGGGATTGTCCTTTTTGTGACACAGTTTGACCAAACTATTCTCGGGATTGTCCTTTTTGTGACACAGTTTAACCAATCTATTCTCGGGATTGTCCTTTTTGTGACACAGTTTGACCAAACTATTCTCGGGATTGTCCTTTTTGTGACACAGTTTGACCAATCTATTCCCGGGATTGTCCTTTTTGTGACACAGTTTGACCAAACTATTCTCGGGATTCTCCTTTTTGTGACACAGATTGACCAAACTATTCTCGGGATTGTCCTTTTTGTGACACAGATTGACCAAACTATTCTCGGGATTGTCCTTTTTTGTGACACAGTTTGACCAAACTATTCTCGGGATTGTCCTTTTTGTGACACAGATTGACCAAACTATTCTCGGGATTGTCCTTTTTGTGACACAGTTTGACCAAACTATTCTTGGGATTGTCCTTTTTGTGACACAGTTTGACCAAACTATTCTCGGGATTGTCCTTTTTGGGACACAGTTTGACCAAACAATTCTCTGGATTGTCCTTTTTGTGACACAGATTGACCAAACTATTCTCGGGATTGTCCTTCTTGTGACACAGTTTGACCAAACTATTCTCGGGATTCTCCTTCTTGTGACACAGTTTGACCAAACTATTCTTGGGATTCTCCTTCTTGTGACACAGTTTGACCAAACTATTCTCGGGTTCTCCTTAGAGATGTCTTTGTTTATGTGTAATTTTTTATGTAATTTTCCAACATTCATTTTTGTATAATATATGCCTAAAATGTTGCTGTTGAATATTCGGGATTTTGTCTTTAACGTCCTTTTGGCACAAATTTAATTTGATGTTTGTAAACTCTTACAAGCTTTAAAACGATATTGGCTAATTCCATACTAATTTAGGTAATACCCCCAGCAAATTCCTGTTTACTCTGTCAAATGCTTTATGCTGATCTTTAAATGTGACTCTGAAGGTCTTAATCTGTATAGTTTTTTTTTTTTCCGTAATCTGTCCTAATGCATATTTTAATGTGTTTACTTCCTTTACCAACAGTTGACAACTATATGTTTAGTCTTGGCATGACGAATTTGTCTCCTCTGTTCACAAACCGTATCTTTCTAGTGTGCTTTACATGCTGCGCCTTCATCTTTGTTTGATATGCACTGTCCATTGCACCATTGCACCCGTATTCGTTCACCGCTGAGTAAACACTTGTGTGTGTAATATAGTACCCAGTATGACTAAATGGTTTCCAAAAATGTCCGCTAGATTGGATTTTGAAAAATGGAAACACGCTTCATATATTTCGGTCACAAACAGTTGTTTCTTAAACTCATTCTACCACTGGAAGCTATAATTCAAAGCATATAAGTGTCGTTGTACATGTCGTGCCTGTGTCGGATGCAGTATTTCTTTTTTTTTTATCCCCTCTCAATCTGGCTTTTGCCGGGGGCCCTGGATATAGCCAGACAATAAATATGGCCTAACGGCTGAAAGGGGTTTCTGCGAACCTCTCTACGGGTGATACTCATCCGCATGGTGGCACTTTGTGTCATGGGTGTTTATCGCTTGTGTGATGCTCTAGTAGGGTACAACAAGAGAGATAGAGAGATAGAGAGAGAGAGAAAGAGAGAGAGAGAGAGAGAGAGAGAGAGAGAGAGAGAGAGAGAGAGAGAGAAAAACATTGTAAGTCGTCTCAGAGTTAAAAAGTTAAACAATGAGACAGTATAGAATAGCTGCACTGATAGAAATCTATATATAAAAAAATCAATGTTTGTGTGTTTGTTTCACCCCTATAGACTCGGAAACTACTGAACCGATTTAGCTGAAATTTTCAGGATATGTTTCTTGTGATACCGGATTTTGAACTGTCGTGGTTTGAAATTCAACCTGTCACTGTTAGAGATAGGTGACCACAATTTATGCAATAATATACGCAACTAATATTTATAACTTTAGTGATTTCTAATTATAGCCACGTTAGTAATTGCGCATGCGCCGCCGTAGTCAGAACGCAAGGCTTCCGCCATTCGCCGGCGAGTTACGTGCAGCCAACGCCTTCTCTAATACATAGAGTAGGTCTAGGTACAGCAAACAAGACTATCTCTATATTTGCCACAATAACCATAGTAAACACGATTTCTATTTTCTGTTTTTTTTTTTCAAACAACCTTCGATTGGGGGGGGGGGATGGGATCAAGGACTATCTCGACGTCGACGCAGACATTGACTGCGACATTAACTTCATTAACCGTGTTAGACACGTGCGATTTATATTGTTGTGCCGTTTCATTAATATATCTGGAGTATCTGTCTACAAGAAAACAATTGCCTGCGGTTTTGAATTGTGTTTTAATCAGGACACAGAACTAGGGACACACATCTCTAATTGTTAAGTTTTCTTTTCCTTTATCCGATTAAGTGGCTGCTTGGTCGAATGGTTAGAACACTGGGTTCCTGTGCGGGAGACCTGGGTTCGAATCCTCGGTAGTTAATTTTTTTTTTTTACCCCGGACTAAAATAATATCCTCATCTGCTCTGTCGTGGTGACAGCACTAGCCATGTTGTTCCTAATTATGGTGGTTTTTTTTTTTTTTTTTTTTTGCTGTGTTCATTTGCTTTTCAAGTGTGTTTTTTTTCTCCCAACTACTTCAATGAGGGAAAGAGTTGTCGGTGAATTTGGGTGGGGGGGGGGGGGGGGGCAACTATTTACTGAGAGAGCTTTAAGTCACAGTAACTGCTTTACCCACTTAAAGTAGCAGCAGCAGTAATAGTTGTGGTTGGGCTGTTACATCATAGTGCTCTCATGTGAAGACCGCCGGTAAGGTTATGGCGTTCTTCTGTCGGCAAGTGAAATTATACATCCTAACCTGACCAGTCTGTGGCGACAGCACTAGCCATGCGGAACCAAATCTTCTAGCTCACGACTCTCTGTCTACTCCGATGGTAACACAGATAGCAGTGACATTATTTTAGTAGTTGTACTGGTAAATGAAGGATGATGTGGTAAATATTACACTAGCCCCATTCACTACCTATTACAATTCCTGCTCCCCATTTTAGTCCAGATGGACAGGGATGTCAATGTCAGTTACAGCAACAACAAAATATCGCCAGGTAATGATTTTCAAATATTTCGAAGAGGGAGAAAGCAGTAATCGGTGGAAGAGGGGAGGGGACGAGGGGGGGGGGGGTAATGACATAAATTTGATAAGGGGGAGGGTAGTAGGTGGATTTAGTTGGGGGTGGGGGGGGGGGTGAGGAACAAATACTATCTCTATATCTGAGCAGACAATGATTGTATTAGACACGTGCGATTTCTATTTTCTTTCATTTCCATTTAGCCAAACTATGCCACAGCAACGCGTGGCCAGGTACCAAATCTTCTGGCTCCTGACTCTCTGTCTACTCAGATGGTAACACAGATAGCAGTGACATTATTTTAGCTACTGTCGTGGTAGTAGTTGTACTGGTACTTGAAGGATGATGTGGTAAATATTACACTAGCCCTATTCTCTTGCTATTACAATTCCTGCTCCCCATTTTAGTCCGGATGGACAGGGATGTCAATGTCAGTTACAGCAACAAATAAATATCGCAAGGTAATGATTTGCAAATCCTTCGAAGAGGGAGAGAGCAGTAGTCGGTGGAAGAAGAGAGGGGAGGGGGTAATGACTTAAGTTTAAGAGAACTTTAAGAGCTATACACGTGATTTTCAAGTTCTCATTACCTAATTTGTTTATATTCTACTAACGCTACCTCCGCTTTTCTATTTTTTACGATTTACTTTGTTATTCACAAGTACAGTTGTAGCTTTACTTCCGTCCCCTATAAAAATACAAACAGCTTTAGCATGTGATAACCAAATAACCATTTTTGTTACTGTGCTAATAACACCATTTAAACGACCACTAATATAAAGACACAATTATAAGGTGCGTGTTCTAAATTTAGAAAACCAGACTATCTCTATATCTGTGCGGAAAATGATTGCGACATTAACTATATTAGACACGTGCGATTTCCATTGTCTTTCTTTTCCAAAAACCTTTGATGAGGGAGAGAGTAGTAGGTGGATTTAGTTGTGGTGGTGGGGAGGGGGGGGGCGGGGATCAAAGACTATCTCTATATCTGATCAGACAATGATTGTATTAGACACGTGCGATTTCTATTTTCTTTCATTTCCATTTAGCCAAACTATGCCACAGCAACGCGTGGCCGGGTACAGCTAGTCATTAATAAAAAATATATGTTTGTGATGTTGACAGCATCACCCGCCGTCTACTGACTGGTCTATAAAATATATGTCTACCCCTATGTGCCCTATATGTCAACCCCTATGTGCCAAATACAGATACATGTGTGAGAAAAGTACTTTTTAAAAGTAAAATAAATCTGTTTAGCAAGCAAAATAAATAGATTTATTTTGTCTTTTTGAATTCAAAAAGTTAAATCAATATAGTTTACTAATACATGTCGTCGGTTCTTACATGCACAAGTTTCACAATGCCGAAGATCAGTTTCATAGCGAACTCATAACCGCCTTTAAAAAAAAAAAAGTAAATTAGAGGACCCTTTTCCACGCCTTTCAGACGTATTGGGTATATAGGGTTAAAACTATATTTTATAGACCAGTGGCACAAAAAAGTGATGTGGTCAGCA
This sequence comes from Candidula unifasciata, assembly GCA_905116865.2. Taxonomy (NCBI): domain Eukaryota; kingdom Metazoa; phylum Mollusca; class Gastropoda; order Stylommatophora; family Geomitridae; genus Candidula; species Candidula unifasciata. Next base: position 2,722,131 of record CAJHNH020000224.1, on the reverse strand, counting down.
TCACGCCGACCGCCTTTACTTCCTAGGACTGTGGTGGTGTTTTTCTATGTTATTTGACATTATCTCTATATCCGAAACACTTTAATCAATTACGTCACAAGAATAATACTCTCTACAGCCTTGATAACAATTTTGTAATCACTCTTTGAAGGTTTTTTTTTAACCCTCCTGGTACACTGCTTGTGATTACAAACATGGTATCGACAGCTGACTGTCCAGAAAGCAATTACAAACATGGTATCGACAGCTGACTGTTCAGAAAGCAATTACAAACATGGTATCGACAGCTGACTGTCCAGAAAGCAATTACAAACATGGTATCGACAGCTGACAGTCCAGAAAGCAATTACAAACATGGTATCGACAGCTGACTGTCCAGAAAGCAATTACAAACATGGTATCGACAGCTGACAGTCCAGAAAGCAATTACAAACATGGTATCGACAGCTGACTGACCAGAAAGCAATTACAAACATGGTATCGACAGCTGACTGACCAGAAAGCAATTACAAACATGGTATCGACAGCTGACTGTCCAGAAAGCTATAACAAACATGGTATCGAAAGCTGACTGTCCAGAAAGCAACTACAAACATGGTATCGACAGCTGACTGTCCAGAAAGCAATTACAAACATGGTATCGACAGCTGACTGTCCAGAAAGCAATTACAAACATGGTATCGACAGCTGACTGTCCAGAAAGCAATTACAAACATGGTATCGACAGCTGACTGTCCAGAAAGCAATTACAAACATGGTATCGACAGCTGACTGTCCAGAAAGCAATTACAAACATGGTATCGACAGCTGACTGACCAGAAAGCAATTACAAACATGGTATCGACAGCTGACTGTCCAGAAAGCAATTACAAACATGGTATCGACAGCTGACTGTCCAGAAAGCAATTACAAATATGGTATCGACAGCTGACTGTCCAGGAAGCAATTACAAACATGGTATCGACAGCTGACTGTCCAGAAAGCAATTACAAACATGGTATCGACAGCTGACTGTCCAGAAAGCAATTACAAACATGGTATTGACAGCTGACTGTCCAGAAAGCAATTACAAACATGGTATCGACAGCTGACTGTCCAGAAAGCAATTACAAACATGGTATCGACAGCTGACTGTCCAGAAAGCAATTACAAACATGGTATCGACAGCTGACTGTCCAGAAAGCAATTACAAACATGGTATCGACAGCTGATTGACCAGAAAGCAATTACAAACATAGTATCGACAGCTGACTGACCAGAAAGCTATTACAAACATGGTATCGACAGCTGACTGTCCAGAAAGCAATTACAAACATGGTATCGACAGCTGACTGTCCAGAAAGCTATTACAAACATGGTATCGACAGCTAACTGTCCAGAAAGCAATTACAAACATGGTATCGACAGCTGACAGTCCAGAAAGCAATTACAAACATGGTATCGACAGCTGACTGTCCAGAAAGCAATTACAAACATGGTATTGACAGCTGACTGTCCAGAAAGCAATTGCAAACATGGTATCGACAGCTGACTGTCCAGAAAGCAATTACAAACATGGTATCGAGAGCTGACTGTCCAGAAAGCAATTACAAACATGGTATCGACAGCTGACTGACCAGAAAGCAATTACAAACATGGTATCGACAGCTGACTGACCAGTAAGCAATTACAAACATGGTATCGACAGCTGACTGTCCAGAAAGCAATTACAAACATGGTATCGACAGCTGACTGTCCAGAAAGCAATTACAAACATGGTATCGACAGCTGACTGTCCAGAAAGCAATTACAAACATGGTATCGACAGCTGACTGTCCAGAAAGCAATTCCAAACATGGTTTCGACAGCTGACTGTCCAGAAAGCAATTACAAACATGGTATCGACAGCTGACTGTCCAGAAAGCAATTATAAACATGGTATCGACAGCTGACTGTCCAGAAAGCAATTACAAACATGGTATCGACAGCTGACTGTCCAGAAAGCAATTACAAACATGGTATCGACAGCTGACTGACCAGAAAGCAATTACAAACATGGTATCGACAGCTGACTGACCAGAAAGCAATTGCAAACATGGTATCGACAGCTGACTGTCCAGAAAGCAATTGCAAACATGGTATTGACAGCTGACTGTCCAGAAAGCAATTACAAACATGGTATCGACAGCTGACTGTCCAGAAAGCAATTACAAACATGGTATCGACAGCTGACTGTCCAGAAAGCAATTACAAACATGGTATCGACAGCTGACTGTCCAGAAAGCAATTACAAACATGGTATCGACAGCTGATTGACCAGAAAGCAATTACAAACATAGTATCGACAGCTGACTGACCAGAAAGCTATTACAAACATGGTATCGACAGCTGACTGTCCAGAAAGCAATTACAAACATGGTATCGACAGCTGACTGTCCAGAAAGCTATTACAAACATGGTATCGACAGCTAACTGTCCAGAAAGCAATTACAAACATGGTATCGACAGCTGACTGTCTAGAAAGCAATTACAAACATGGTATTGACAGCTGACTGTCCAGAAAGCAATTGCAAACATGGTATCGACAGCTGACTGTCCAGAAAGCAATTACAAACATGGTATCGAGAGCTGACTGTCCAGAAAGCAATTACAAACATGGTATCGACAGCTGACTGACCAGAAAGCAATTACAAACATGGTATCGACAGCTGACTGACCAGTAAGCAATTACAAACATGGTATCGACAGCTGACTGTCCAGAAAGCAATTGCAAACATGGTATCGACAGCTGACTGTCCAGAAAGCAATTACAAACATGGTATCGACAGCTGACTGTCCAGAAAGCAATTACAAACATGGTATCGACAGCTGACTGTCTAGAAAGCAATTCCAAACATGGTTTCGACAGCTGACTGTCCAGAAAGCAATTACAAACATGGTATCGACAGCTGACTGTCCAGAAAGCAATTATAAACATGGTATCGACAGCTGACTGTCCAGAAAGCAATTACAAACATGGTATCGACAGCTGACTGTCCAGAAAGCAATTACAAACATGGTATCGACAGCTGACTGACCAGAAAGCAATTACAAACATGGTATCGACAGCTGACTGACCAGAAAGCAATTGCAAACATGGTATCGACAGCTGACTGTCCAGAAAGCAATTGCAAACATGGTATTGACAGCTGACTGTCTAGAAAGCAATTACAAACATGGTATCGACAGCTAACTGTCCGGAAAGCAATTACAAACATGGTATCGACAGCTGACTGTCCAGAAAGCAATTACAAACATGGTATCGACAGCTGAATGTCCAGAAAGCAATTACAAACATGGTATCGACAGCTCACTGTCCAGAAAGCAATTACAAACATGGTATTGACAGCTGACTGTCCAGAAAGCAATTGCAAACATGGTATCGACAGCTGAATGTCCAGAAAGCAATTACAAACATGGTATCGACAGCTGACTGTCCAGAAAGCAATTACAAACATGGTATTGACAGCTGACTGTCCAGAAAGCAATTACAAACATGGTATCGACAGCTGACTGTCCAGAAAGCAATTACAAACATGGTATCGACAGCTGACTGGCCAGAAAGCAATTACAAACATGGTATCGACAGCTGACTGTCCAGAAAGCAATTACAAACATGGTATCGACAGCTGACTGTCCAGAAAGCAATTACAAACATGGTATCGACAGCTGACTGTCCAGAAAGCAATTACAAACATGGTATCGACAGCTGACTGTCCAGAAAGCAATTACAAACATGGTATCGACAGCTGACTGTCCAGAAAGCAATTACAAACATGGTATCGACAGCTGACTGTCCAGAAAGCAATTACAAACATGGTATCGACAGCTGACTGTCCAGAAAGCAATTACAAACATGGTATCGACAGCTGACTGACCAGAAAGCAATTACAAACATAGTATCGACAGCTGACTGACCAGAAAGCTATTACAAACATGGTATCGACAGCTGACTGTCCAGAAAGCAATTACAAACATGGTATCGACAGCTGACTGTCCAGAAAGCTATAACAAACATGGTATCGACAGCTAACTGTCCAGAAAGCAATTACAAACATGGTATCGACAGCTGACTGTCCAGAAAGCAATTACAAACATGGTATCGACAGCTGACTGACCAGAAAGCAATTGCAAACATGGTATTGACAGCTGACTGTCCAGAAAGCAATTGCAAACATGGTATCGACAGCTGACTGTCCAGAAAGCAATTACAAACATGGTATTGAGAGCTGACTGTCCAGAAAGCAATTACAAACATGGTATCGACAGCTGACTGACCAGAAAGCAATTACAAACATGGTATTGACAGCTGACTGTCCAGAAAGCAATTACAAACATGGTATCGACAGCTGACTGACCAGAAAGCAATTACAAACATGGTATCGACAGCTGACTGTCCAGAAAGCAATTACAAACATGGTATTGACAGCTGACTGTCCAGAAAGCAATTGCAAACTATTGGGCATACAATCGCCAATAAAATCACGAATAGCCACACACAAAAACAAAAAAGTATATTGTTAGCGTTGGCTTGGCAAACTCCTTTAACGTCTAAGCAACTAACTTTTGACTATTTTAAATTTATCATTATAAGCTTTTGCTACCTAGCACGTAATTTTTTTTTAAAATATTATCATTATCAGCATCGTCATCATTATTATTACTCGGTGAAACAAGACTTGTGTCTCAAGCTAGAGCATTTGCAACGTTTTCCTTTGTATCGGCACCTCTGAAAGAATAATGTGTCATTTATATATATAACAGATCCCCCAGCACACATATTTAATCAGTGCTAGCGTGTTGTTTGCACTGACGTCCAGGTAAACGATCCCCCACTGTTTACCTAATTAACCAACCAATTATTTTGCTGTCAAAGAACAAACTAGGACAGAGCCGCTCAAATGTTAAAAAGTCTGGCTATGCACTGGCATTACAAAGGATAATAAAGAGGGTGATTTAGAAAAGGAGGTGGGGGGGGGGAGGGGGGACTATGACTTGCAGAATTCATGCTGACGGTACTAGCTCTGCGACCCAAAATTCCTAAGCTAACACGTTTATTTTATACATGGTCATTATACAAAAATATAAACAATCACACACAAAAAGCGTTAAAAATTAAACGTTAAACAACAATATAAACAAATTTCAAAAAATAAGCGTTAAAATGAAGGGGAAAGCCATAGAAAACGATCCGAGAAAAAGAAATATCGACTTGAATTTAAAACAAAACCCGACTGAAGAAATTAGAAACGTGTGCAACACACTTAGACACAAAAAAAACAAGAAATAAAGATTGGTCCATCGTTTGTTTACTTCTGTGTGTTACCTAAAGCTTTACCATACAATCATGGGATTGAGAAATCTTATACAGAACGGCAGACCAACTGAGCAGATTCCTGACCACCCCCCACCCTTTTTTTTTTTCACCCTGCAAAAGCCGTTCAATCTCCAAAGACGTTATAATTAATTAACCTGTAACGATTTAAGGTTTGAGGTTTTGAACAACGGATCAACATCATGGCAGAAGAGTAGTAACCCATAAGTGTTCCGTTCTTTCTTCTAACTTAAGTCTGAGTCCGAAGAAGCTCAACATAGTGCACAGGCTCTGTAGCACCTGCGAGGGACCTGAAATACTTTGGCAAGGTTTTTTGTATACACATTTTTACCCCTTTAGGCTACTCAACTGCCAAGGGATTTTTTTACGTGCGCAACAATGCACACGGGCGTCTGATCTCACTACCAAGAGACCAGGGGCAATTACTAGAAGTCCAAGTTCACATAAAAAGGTACCAGCCCTTACCGGGGATTTAACCCAGGACTTCTAGCACTCGAGGAGAACACTATTCTTGTAACTGTTAGATGTACAACCACTAGTTCTTTACCGGTAAGGAGTTATTTTAAAGATTGAGATTAGCACTATTGAAGATCAAGATTTGCACACATTCTTTCAACAGCCAAGTGACAAAGATGAAAATGTCACGTGATACTTTCTCCTACTGATCTCCTTTTCGTTCGGTTTTATATCTTTCCATGATAAGACAAGATAAAGTTACACAGATTATATAATTAATGTTGTCTTCGAAAAGTGCATATACGAATTATGCAGAATATTATCCCCTTAAGTTTGCATTACGTGTTAAAAATCTGTCTCAACCAAACTGTATTTCAAAAACACAAGTCAAATCTGCGCTTCTGGTGACCATGTGACATGATTTATGAATGACTTAACCACGCTGCATTTCAAGAATACAGGCCGGATTCGTGATTTCGGTGATTGTGTAAGATGGCGAACTCTGATAATCTAACTTATCTTCAAAGTACACAGTGATTATCAGATGATAAAACCTAGCATATTTAACAGAAATGAAATGAAGTTGAGGAAAGAAATATTCACACTTGTCCTCACATTATAAAACTAGGTGCTTTATTATATCCTACCCCAAACAGGGGAAATCCACAAATCATGGGACAGTCTAATATTTCAGGGGGTGGTAGATGGGCTGCATGCAGTCGTGGGACCTAGGCTGTACTCTCTCGTGGGATGTAGGTAGGTTGGGGTCAGTGCCAGTTCTAGATGTTTTGGGGTCTTTAAAAGCCTCAGAAAGTGGGGGAAACCTAGTCCTACTACCTTCTAAAATGTTGGACTATTCTGTGACGTCATCTGGAGGTAAGATATTAATATAGAACCATAAACTATTTATGCGCACTACTCGTCATGACAACGGTTAGTTGCGTATTTTGAGCACGAAATAAAAGATTCAAGCGGTCAATTCAAGTCATCACAACTATGCTTTTCGGGCAACTTTCCGAATAGTCTGGAGGAAAACCATCACTACACATTTTTTAATGAGCGTCCGCAGCTGCGATCGAACCCGGCTTCTCGGCTTTATAAAATTCGTTCTATACGTCTAAGCCACAGACGTAAACACCTGGCTCAACATAGTGATGATCGAATAATTAAACTTCGGGCCCAGTGCCACATTCCATGACTTGACAACAAGATGATGATGGAAAAGAAAGAAAATACGACAAAAGGAAGTCATACACATAGGAAGTTCAATACAAACGGAACTTTCAGCCACGACAGTGAATCATCAAAATCACGAGGACTGTGGGGGTTTTTTTTTTTTTTTTAGAATAAAAGGATGCTGGTAAAAGTTTTGCAAGTTAAGGACCCCTTTCCACGCGTTCATGTGTATTGGGCGTATAGGGCTAGAGCTAAATTTTATAGACGAATCAGCACTTGGTGGGTGATTTAATCAACATGACGCATGCGCATTTACTTCCTAGGACTGTATCTGGTACCCATTCAAGACTGGGTAGACCCGCGAGCGTCTAGCCGCTATTCCTCGCGCATCCTAAGATGTCGGTTAGTTAGTTAGTTAGTTGCGTATACTTTACAGGGCGTTGCAGAACCAACCCCAGAATGTTTTGGCTGTTGTGGTTTATCTAGGCAGGTTTACGTCCAGTTTGCCATTGCTTCCTGGACGGTCGGCTTCTCGATACTACTGTCGAAACCAAGGCAAGCCGCAAAGCTCGAAGCTGGGATCAAACCCGGCACCCCTGCATAACGAAGCGCGTTCGCAACGCCTACGCCGCAGACGCCGAAAAAGATGTCGGTACTTGCTATAAAATGTCTGAAAACGGTGCGGGTACTCATTGCAAAGTACCTATTACAATAGCGCTGAATAAAGTGGTGTCCAAAACAAATGCCAGTGCTGCGCACAGTTGCGTACCGCCAGGAATTGAAGCCCTGACAATTACCTGTAAATGAAAAATGGAGAAAAAAAATGTTTTACAAACAAGTTCGAACCGATTTTCAATAAAACAGTTTGGTGTGTTATAACTGGCACGCTACTAATAATTTTTTTTTTTCTTTTCAGATTCACTCAGCACCAGCATTATAAAGTGTTATGTGAAAGGACACATTCAAGCAGCATTTGCATATCAAACATGCACATTACAGTTGAGACTGTCGATAAGAGCTGCAGTGATGTCAGTACTGATAGGCAAATGCATTACCTTGACGGATAAGCAAACATGTTTCCTATTGAACAAAACGTCAAGCAAGGAACATGGTGGGACAATCTGTCAACGATAAGTAAACAAATCAAACAGAATACGCGGAAGGGTAGCAAGAAAGTCCAGCACTGAGTAATGTGTGGATGCATTGTCTGTCTTTTCGGGCAATGGAGTTCAATTATATTATGGAAAAAGAGGTAAGATGGGAGGGGGTTGGTTAGGGTGGGATAAATGGGCGGGATGGGGAAGGGCTGCAGGGAGGGGTGAACAGCAGAGTTTCATCACTTGGAGGGAAAAAAAAAGGGGGGGGGGGCGTGGTAAAAATATGTGCTTTCAACAAAATCGGATACCACCTAACCTTGCAATGCCACCAGTGTTGACAGGAAATGCTCTATACCGGGTACCACCTAACCTTGCAATGCCACAAGTGGTGACAGGAAATGTTCCATACCAAGTACCACCTAACCTTGCAATGCCACAAGTGGTGACAGGAAATGTTCCATACCGAGTACTACCTAACCTTGCAATGCCACAAGTAGTCAAAGGAAATGTTCTATACCGAGTACCACCTAACCTTGCAATGCCACAAGTGGTGACAGGAAGTGTTCCATACCGAGTACCACCTAACCTTGCAATGCCACAAGTGGTGACAGGAAATGTTCCATACCGAGTACCACCTAACCTTGCAATGCCACAAGTGGTGACAGGAAATGTTCTATACCGAGTACTACCTAAGCTTGCAATACCACAAGTGGTGACAGGAAATGTTCCATACCGAGTACCACCTAACCTTGCAATGCCACAAGTGGTGACAGGAAATGTTCCATACCGAGTACTACCTAACCTTGCAATGCCACAAGTGGTGACAGGAAATGTTCCATACCGAGTACCACCTAACCTTGCAATGCCACAAGTGGTGACAGGAAATGTTCCATACCGAGTGCCACCTAACCTTGCAATGCCACAAGTGTTGACAGGAAATGTTCCATACAGAGTACCACCTAACCTTGCAATGCCACCAGTGGTGACAGGAATTGTTCCCTACCGAGTACCACCTAACCTTGCAATGCCACCAGTGGTGACAGGCAATTTTCCATACCAGTACCACATAACCTTGCAATGCCACTAATGGTGAAAGTAAAGTTTTCGCACCGGGTACCACCTAGCCTTGCAATGCAACTAGTGGTGACAGTGAATTTTCCGCACCGGGTACCACTTGACCTTGCTACTTCTCTAGGTTTGGGCTAAAATCGCATTCCAAAGCAATGGCGAGTGTGACTATAAAGACAAGCTCACGATATGAAATGGATGCCTCAATAAGTGTGTTGGATTTCATTGACCTCGATGCCATCGCGTTTTCTCGTGGTCGTCTCAAACTCTCAGTTTTTGACATATATTTATTTATGTATTTTTGTCCCACGATTTCTTTCTTATTATGTCCTCTCCACTCGGCAGGATCCACTTTCGATTAATTTATCTCAATACGAGAACTGTTCATGCACCCACTGCACAAATCTCCAAATCGTGATAAATTATTGTCTTATACTTGTGCAGTCAAACTGTGAAAATCTGTGTGCAGGATGTGGAATGTTGAACTAAAAAATCGACATCACAACACTTGGAGCATTGCCATAAGCGCCCCGTTTCAAAGTTCAGAAGAAAGCGGAGAATTCCATTCTGATAACACCAGTAACAGTCTGGTAGAGTATCCGTCTCGCTTTTTCCTGGTGAATGTTGGGCGCTGACCAGATCCACCAGTCACACCGTGCAACACCACTCTCCCAAGCCCGTGATGATCTACATGTGCCCCCGCATTGTTCACTCGCTACTAAAGGTGTCACACAACAGCATCAACTCCCCTACGACAATAGACCTGTCCACAGACTGGACACCCCCATACTAATTGGTGTATTTATATCTCGGACATTCCGTTCGTAGATAAATAGTCCTTTCGTTATTGGGGAGTCCAGATGTGAGAAATGTATACAGATCACTCCTAATTTAATCCTTCTTAACGAATAGTGTCAGTATATATAAAACGACACGTTCTCTGTGCCTGTTCAAATTTACTAGTTTGACCGCTTCACTGCAAGCTTAAGCCAAATTATTGCCCAACGGTGGTAATTAGGGACTAGTATTCTGTACATCACTCCTACTCAGTCCGTTCAAGTGAGCAGATGTTTTTTGTCACTGTGGCCACTTGACCGTTATTAACGAATCTGTTTTGTCAAAAAATGTTCGTCTGCATGGGATGTCTGAAGATCCAACATACGTCGGAGTGGTAGTCCGATTCTCCAGCCAGCTGTCAACTCAGGGAAAACCAGCCAGTATTGACGTGCAACTGTCTCATATGGCAGGCAATTTGTGCAGTCGACGCCAGCGAGTCTCTGGAAGGTCTCGGTATTCTTTCCACCAGTCCCTGGGGAGGATCATTGTCCTACAGAGTTATTCTGGGAATCGGGAGGTGGCAAAGATCTACTCTTCGTTACACAGAAGAGTTGCTAAAGCTTGTGCAGATAAGTCTGTGATGCTAGGTAATACCATGGCAGCCAGAATCTGAATGCGCCCAGTAATCTCTCTCCACTCTACGGACTGTGATGAATTTGGAAATGGGAGAAACTATCGAAGGAGACCAGTTCTCTAATCTGAATTCTTCGAGAACATTATGAACTATCGTTTTGCTTCTCTTTGTTCTATATTTCGTCTTCTCTTACCACAGTGAACTTATTACATTATTGTCTTTGTTCTGAAAGCTTCTTGTTCATAGAAGAAAGTTGCCTTGATTGAATTGTTCGTCATAGTCAGAAGTGTAACCATGCCTTGTGACACACACTGTTGTATATTTGTTCAACTGTTTTAACTTTGTTTTCCAGTCTGGGGGAAAACAAAGTGGCGTGGAAGTCAAGCCGAGATGAACCCAAGAATTAATAATAATTCTGTGGAGTCAGAACTCGAGTCGTCTCATCCCTGAGATAGGCTGAATGTATGTTTGAACCGAGGACTGAGCTTCTAGACGAATGAGAACCAACATTCAGAATACTCCTGTCCTAGAGTACCTGAGGATTTTAGGGAACAAATCCCGAAGTAAAGGTACGTGACAAAACTGCCATACGACAAAAGGGTCCCTTAAGTCTAGCTTGTCATGCATGAATTCACCACCTAGTGGTGCAAAACCAGCCAATCGTTTCCAAAACCATCGGCGTGACCCAGTGAAAACATCATAAGGAAGCTAATTACATGGGATCGATGAAGCGATGTATACTGCACAGAGCATACCTACTTCCATCTTTCTCAGCATGTTGTGTAAGTCAGTTACAATTACATATGTGTACAGTTAGTTTTCATGCCAGTGGAAGGCTACAGTGACTGCCTCCGAGTCCATTCTCAAACTAGATGTTGTGGCTGTGTGCATGACGAGAACGTTAAACATCTCTCATCAGGTGAAAATCAAGAAGAGTAGACTTAATGGATTGCCAAAATTACATTACTAGAAAACATATGTTTGCAATGTTGTACAAGTAGTTGTTGTATCTGTAGGCATTTACAGTCCACTGTTTCAGGCCATGCTGTGTTCAAAGATTTTGTTACGACTGAACAGTCACAAACTGTTTACGTCTATTGTAGATTTTACTGATGTTATCCTAGTTTTGGCTCAGAGGCTCCATGTCTGTGGAAAACAGGGGGGGGGGGGGATATACTTCCATAGCGCCATCACAAGCATGTTGTAAACTGTGACTGATTAAGGGATTTCTGTAATGAAATGTATAATTTTCAAAGTTACAAAAATAAAAAAGCGAATAAAGAAGAAGAAATAGGGAGATTCTGTTTGTAATCACTTCAAGACTTGTTACTGTCCCATGTTACAACTTGTCTAAGATATTTGTACAGGGTCACCTCGACTTTTGACTTTTGACCAATTTCCGTATCGACTAACATGTCGTAAGTCGAAATGGTCGTAGGTCATACTGACATATTTCTACACTATTTGTCTTCAACATCGAGGACAACTGGCTAATAAACAGCATCCTGTCCCGAAGGTTAGAGTATTTTGGCCACATCAAGCGTCATGGTGACTTGGAAAAGACGATGATAGAGGGTGCAGTTTGTAGAAGGCGAAGACGCATACAGGACATTTAGGATGCATTGGCATTAAAAGCACATAGGGCCAGAGAGCTAGCTAGGCAAAGGGATACTTTCAGGAGTGCCGTGGAGAGAGCGACATTATGCAAAGGACATGCTGACTAATGATGATTTTTCTTCATGCAGGTTATAGAAAAGTCTAAATAAAACATAAACAACGCGCGCCGCGGATCGGAAGATCGTGGGTTCGCTCCCTGGTGGAGACGTACTTTTCTTCAAAAATGACCTTGGCTTCCAGGTCGACCCAGCCTTGAGTGGGTACCGGGTGCAATCCCGGGAAGTAGAGGCGGCCGGCGTGATGCTGACCACATCACCCATCTTGTGCCGTTGGTCTATAAAAATGTAGGTCTAGCCCTATACGCCTAAAGGCGTGAAAAGGGTCCTTTACTTACTTACTTTTACTTAAAACATAAACAGTTAATCTGTGTACATATAATTAGACCTGTTGAGCTACATGATTATTTTCCGGGAATGTGACCCCACCAATGCAATCCTTTTTCACCTCTTTTCAGGTGTGATAAGAAGGGTGCTTGAGTTTTCTTCAAATCTTTGGGTACCAAGCTAATCGCTGTTAGCTTTTGGTCGCTTCAAAGACAAAGTACTTTTCTTGCATTATTCTACTACAGATAATTGCTAAATCAACCTAATGTGTACAGTTTGTAGTTTATTTCTTTTTGCCTGATAATGTTTCTTGTTTAAACTCTCCCGGCTGAACATTTAACACTCTTGTTAGCGAATTCATAGAATAGAACAAGTTTACATAACGATTGTTTGGTATTGAAAGATTTAACTAGCTTTTACAAGAATGGTCTTGTTTACCTAGATGCGATATTGTAAAGATTCTGTCTACTTGGAGATTATTCACTGTTTATGTTTCCTCACAATTTAATTGCAACGTTAGTTTTTCTCTCTCACTGTCTACAGTAATAACTTTCATTAAACTATGAGGGCATTGTTCATCTGTTGTAATCAATACTTCAGACAACACTCAGTTAAATTAGATTTAATTCTATGCTGTCTTTGGATCGCCTTCTTGGGCTCTATCCTCTTGTATCTTGAATTAATCAGTGGTATGCTGTCATTGTCTCTGTGTTTCCAATAAATCCTTTGTCAATGACCAATCTTATTCTTTTGGAATGTAATTTTAGGCACATTGAAAAATAAACCCCGGCAATGGTTGGTTATTTGTAGTTTTCCTGGATACTATTACCAGGATACTTCAAATAAAAACCTTCAAAATGTGATAGAAATTACAATAAGCATGTCATTGTCTTATAGCATCTCAACAGTGGTCAAGAGTGTTCAGCAGGTGACACAACATTGCACATGAACACTGCGATGTCGTAATGATAATTTAAAGATGACCGCCCCACTTTGAACACCAAACAGGAGAATCGTTGTTTCATTCGGCTTTTGATCAGTGAAGGGTGAAACCTAAAGAAATCAGCAATGAAATGAGCGAAATAAAGATAAAATTTAGCGATGCATGTGAATCAAGCAAGTGTGTGAGTGGAGTAGGAGGTCTTAAACATTTGCATACGACTCTGGGGTCACTACTTGTTGTACCTTACCCCGTCGAGAACATTCTGGCGCAGAGGTCACGCCTTTTTAAAACTTTCTACACAGCACTAGTTCAGTAATCTGCCCCTGTTTTCTGACTATGTGATCTACAATACTGTCGAAATCAGCGCAAAATGATCTCTTGCCTAATTGCCTGCAGCTGAATCGAATTGAATATTTCAGAATTACCAGCCGTGTTAAGCCCTCATTTGGACAACACAGGGGAAAAGATCTCGTAGAAGACCAAGGGAAACCCTACGTAGAACTATCATCAGGGAAGGCTCGCTCATGGGCCACTCAAACATCCAAGACCTACAACGGATTGCAACGGACCGCCGTGCATGGAGAGTCATGACCTCTGCCCTATGTGCCGCACTCGACACAAGAGGAAAGACTAACTAACCAGCCGTGTTATCAACTCCTAAACCACAAAAGACGTGACAAGGGCAGCTTTTATCAAATTACGATTAACGAATTCTTAACGCGTTCATTTCCAGAAGAAGACTGATTTGATTTGATTTCATTTGATTCAAGAACCGACATTACAGCAGCACTCGGGGCATTCCCATAAGCGCTCCGTCCCCATCTTCAGCAGCCAGCGAAGAGTTCCGATACTAATGGTGCCAGTAGCTTTCTGATTAAACGTCCGTCTTGCCTTTCCTCTGAGCCTCGAGCATTTGCCAGAACCTCTTGTCACCCCCAACTGCATCAATCTCACCAGACTTTGGTGATCCATCTGCTCCTCCGAATTGTACACGCTCTCCCACAAGGCACTAACCACGTCTGCCTTATCATGTAGCAGTATTCCACCAAGTTGTGCAGAGCCAGCCAGTCTGTCCGCCTGTTCATTTCCCAACACACCGGCGTGACCCGGTGAAAAAATCCAGACAATACTCCTCACTCGTGTCCTCCGCAGCGAAGCATGCCTTTCTGCACGAAGCATACCTGTTCTGATCTTCCTCAGCATGCTTTCTGAATCAGTTACAATCACGATGTGTATGTTTGTCGTGTTCTCTAGCCAGCGGAAAGCTGCAGTGACCACCTCCACCTCTATTCTTAAGCTGGACGTTGTGGTATTACATGCTAGGCTCTCCTGCACTAAGCGTCGACCAATAACTTTTTGCTAAGAAGCTGAATAATGTGTCAAGCGCAGAGCACATGCCCTGTAGCTCCGGCGACGATTCTTATGTATATTTTTGAAGAAGACTGATTAGGAGATACTAATGAAGGAATCTCAATTATTAAGATATATCATGTCATTACTTCGAATGTAGACAACGTAGACAAACCAGAAGTAGTGACGTTCTCCAGAAAAGTAAGAACCAGCAAAATCAAATCTGATGAACACTGGTTAAAGCATACTACCTTTTTTGGTAATATTTTACCTCATAGGTCAGACCTATATTTTACAGACCAACGGCACTCAGTGGGTGATGGGGTCAGCATCATGCCGGCAGCTTTTACTTCCCAGAATTGCAGCCTAATATAAAAGGTTGGGTCGACCTCAGAGCCAAGGTCATTTTTGAAAGAAAGTTAACCTCGGCCAGGGAAAGAACACACGACCCTCCGATCCGCAAGTGAGCGTTATTAGGAGTATTAACATAGCGAAAGGTAGGCTCGTTGCATGCTTACGCCACTCATACAGAAACTGTAACTTGTAGAAGATACCAGTTACCAGTATTTCTAGGCTAGCTGCGCTCGCATTCTTTCAACAGCCAAGCGACGAAAAGGAAAAGGTCACCTGATACTTTCCCCAGTGTAGTTTTTGCCTGCCAGCGCTTACACAGGGGAAATTATATAGACAGTGTTCAGTAAATTATCTCAACCCAATAATTCCTTGTCAGATGACAGAGAAGTAAACACTGTATACACAGGAGAGATTAATGGTCATAGACCACGAGGCAAACCAAGAAGATAATGGAGAGAGAATGTCCAGACAGACCTGAAAAACTTTTTGTTACCAGGTGGAAAGAGAAGCCAACCAAAGAGATAAATGGAGGCGAGTAAAATCTGCAGGAATTAACCTCAAGGGCTTGAAGTGCTGAAGAAGAAGAAATAATTTCTTTTGAAAATTTGGAATTCTTTTGAACGAAACGGGTCTGTAGTTTAGAGAATAATGAATGCGTTAAACGATTTAAAAATAACAGAGTAAACATATTTCAGCTAACGTGGATATTTCTCACAGTGTTTCAACCTCGATTAATAAAAATCTTGATTCAGCTAACGAATGTTTTAGTGGATGCGCTTGCTTACTTTGTGAGTTAAGTTGCTGCAGATAAATATTAGAAATCACGTTTCAGCTAAGATTGCGGTTAACAAATAGGGTTTTGGAACGAATTTTAAATTATCTTCGCTAACCATCATCATCATCATCATCAGGTGCCTTGCCGACTGGGCGATCATGCCTCTCCATAATCCACGATCTCCTGCAGCATGTATCAGTTCGTGTGCCGACACACCTCCATGCCATGCAACAAGACTGTCAAGCATCTTCTCTCGTTGTCTTCCTCTATCCCTCCTTCCATAGATCTTTCCAGTGGTCACAACATGTTCTATTTTCCCTCTTCTCATAACATGGCCGAAAAATGATGACTGTCTCCTTCTGATGTCAGTGATAAGTTGTCTTCGGGCTCCCGCCTCTTTCAAAACCTCTTGGTTGCTCTTTTTGGCTGTCCAAGGTATTCTAAGCACTCTTCTGTAAAACCACATCTCTGAGGCCTCTAAAAATTGTTTGGCCTGCCTACCGATTGTCCAGGATTCACATCCATATGTTAAAACTGGATGTATGTAAAAAGCCAGAATTCTTTTTCTAACTCTCAATGACAAGGATATATTGCACAAGATGTTTTTCATTTTATAAAATGCAGTTTTTTGCCTGTCCAATTCTGTTTCTTATTTCAGTTATGCATCTTCCATCTGATGTTATCCATGTGGCCCAGATACTTAAATTTCTGTACTTGTCCTTAAAATAACACCATTGACTTTTTATTTACACATTTAGGAATAATTTGTTTCTTTGATACCACCATTACTTCTGTCTTCCCATTATTCAAACTGAGGCCCATTCTTCCACTTTCTAACACCACAATGTCTATCATTTCCTGTAATTCTTTCTGACTTGTTGCTATCTAGACTGTGTCATCAGCATAACGTAAATTGTTTATATTGTACCCACCAACCACGATTCCGGGCATATCAATTAAAGATCTCATAATATATTCACTGTATATTGAAAACAAATCAGGTGAAAGTACACATCCCTGTCGTACGGCCCTCTTTATGCTTTGAAATGTCCCTAAACAGTTGTTAATTCGCTAACCAGATATCACTATTCTGAGATTCCATTTCTACAGAGAAATAATTATTTAAATTATCGTTCGTCGTGATTTTCAACCAGTGTGCCCTAGAGTGCACGTCAATGCCGCCTTCAAGCCCGAATGTTGAATGTTGAATTAGGAATCGACATCACAGCACTAGGGACACTCTCATAAGTGCTCAGTCCCATCTTCAGCAGCAAGAGAAGAGTTTCAATTCCGATGGTACCAACAGCCGTCTAATTGTATATGCGTCTCATCCTTCCCTGGAATGTAGAGCGTCGGCCAGATCCCCTGGTAACGCCTCGCAGAGCCATTCTCCTTAAATCGTAATGATCAATCTGCGCCTCCGCACTGTTCACTCGCTCTCAAAGGGCCCTTACAATATCTAACTTGTCATAAATCAATTCACCACCAAGTGGTGCATGACCATTTATTCTATCTGTCTGCTCATTTCCAAACACACCGGAATGGCCTGGAGAAAATGCCCAGTGGTTGCTAACTACCCGGGGCTCTGAAGTGATGCTTGCCTCTCTGCACGAAGCATGCCTTTTATCACCTTTCCCAGCATAAAAGATTGGTTATAATGTATCTTATTTCCACCTTGTTTTGATGCCGTTATAAGATACATTACAAACACTCTCTCATGGGAACAATAAGTATAAATACCGTGGTGGCTGCTGCATCGAAGGACTGAGCACATATGGGAATGCCCAATGTGCCGTGACGTCGATTGTAATAACATAACATAGCATTAGGGCCTCAAGGCGTACACAACATTGATTATAGAAACTGTGCACACATTTATTTTTTACAGAGCTCGAAAAGTCGGATTAGCTGTTAAAACACTAGGGAGCCCATGATTCTGTGAACCCGAAGATCGTGTTTTTAAATCCAAAAGGAGCCGGACAGTTTTGTATGTGCAACAATGACGTTGACTCCCTGGTAGAGCTAGTCTTGAGTGGTTTGCCAAATAGAGTTTTGGGAAGTAAAGACGACCAGCGTAGCTCTGATCACTTTACCCCTCAGAGTGCCGTCTATAAAATATAGTTTTCGCGCAATGTGCCCAATACACCTGAAAGCGAGGAGAAGGGTTCTTTATTTATTTTTATTTTATTTTTTCCTTTTTGTGTACGATTGCATTTTCCATGCGGCTATGAAATCTCAGGCTCAAAAACACCCTTCTCCATCCTTGTCAAAAACATTTTATGTGCATTTGTATATAGTGCAAGGGTCAGATTTAGACTTGATAAGGCCCCTGAACTCTGTAAATACCATTTTCTATTACAAAGGTTAATCTAAGAAAACGTGAACAATTTATTAGGTAATGAAAGGTGGAAATCGACGCATGTCAAGCTGAATATTTTAATGAATTTTGAAAGACTACAAGTAAATAAAATATTGAGATAATATACAAAAATCCCTTTTCACACCTTTAGGCGTATTGGATATAAAGGGCTAGACCTATATTTTATAGACCAATCGGCACCTGCTGGGGGATGTAGTCAGCATCACGCCGGTTGCCTTTATTTTCCAGGACTCCAACCTGCACCTATTAAAGGCTTGGTCGACCTGGTAGGCAAGATCATTTTTGAAAAAAAAAAGTGTCTAGAACCTGAACCCACGACCTTCCTATTCGCAGGCGAGCGTCTAACCGCTACACCACAGCGCCTCCCTTAACATAATATACCCAAAATAATATTATTAAACAAAACTCATCGTGTGGGTTCAGGGACCTCATTATGAGGGGGGGGGGGCGGGAAGACATCTTACCTTCCCCAACAAGCGCGTCGTAAGAGTCGACTAATTGGGAGCTTCCTTTGAAGTCGGAGTGTATTTGCCTGTGAGACTAGTAACCAATAACCTGCACACATATTAGTCAGATCTGTAAAAGGGTTGTGCAAGCAACACTTAGGTCCTGGAACACGGCTAAAGTCCAGAAGTGGACGAACAATCAGAACTTTCCATCTGAATTGACAGCCAGAAAAAAAAAAAACGCACAGTCGAAGATAATGATCAAGCTAGAAAATTTATGGGAAATAAAAAAAAATAAAAAAAAAAACATTAAAATTAAAAGAAAATTCCTTTGTGGAAATACAGGAAATGTTTAAGGCGTCAGCAGATTGAGAGGTCTTGGGTTGTAGCTTTGATAGTAAAAAGAAAAGTAAAAAGTTTTTGGAAGAGCGTCCCACACTTTTACAGATCAATCGGCACTGGGTGGGTAATGTGGTCAGCATTACGCCGGCCGTCTTTACTTCCCCAAGACAGTCATCCTGGTACCCATTTTAAGCTAGGTCGACCTGCGACGCCCCTACCGTGATAAAAACCCACGCAGCCAGCAATGAGTTTCGATCGCGGTAAGTTGTGATCACGAGTCGGACTCGCAACCCTAAGCCACGGACGCCGTTGTAGCTTTGATTGCTAATGCCGAAATCTAGCAATAAATAATTTAAATAACAGTCAGTAACGACCGAATAATGCCAACAACAAAAAAATGTAACTGTTAAGAAATCTTGGTGCTTTCTTAATATTCTACCCCAAACAGGGAAAGTTTACAGGATACCGGACAGTCTAATATTTCAGAGGGTGGTAGATATACTTCATGCACTCTCTCATGGGACGTAAGTTGGTTGGGGTTAGGGCCAGTTCTACATATTTTGGGGTCGTTAAAAGCGTCAGAAAGCCGGGAAACCCAGTCTTGCCACCCTAGAAATGTAAAGCAACCCTGTGACGTCATTCAGGGGTAGGATATTACTACAGAACCGAAATCATAATTACAGCTACTGCCTGGAGTGAAATCGATGAAGATAATAACGGACACAAAAGACGGACTTCACGATGATTACAAAACAATTTTCACAAATCATACATTTCCAACTTACGTTTGCAGAACATTTTAAAAGCCATCACTTGAAATATACCGTTTTAAAAAACTGGTTTTTTGCTGTATTGTAACACCCAAATGTCTCATGAAATTTACTACAAATCGTTCTCGTCATTGTATTGAGACATTAAAAATTATTTTAATGTATTTTTTTTAATCAACGTTTCTCGGAGATTACTTCGCGTCTGTTGATCAAAAGTATGTCCGCTTTAAACTGACAGCAGAACCTACAATTTAACATGAACAAACGTTAATCGGTGGTAAAAATTGACGGTTGCGTGACCGGATAGGTTTGTCTAAGTAGGTCTCGCCTCTACTACAGAAAGGAACAGAATCCGGTAGTTAATTGTGTTGTTGAAGAATCGAATGTTTTACAAATGCCATAAACGCCTAGAATATAAGGTAACAAATTTTGCCGTTGCTTGAAATACAATTGCGACACGAGTTAGCTGCCAAATAAAGAGAGTGTACTACGTTTGGCCTTACTTGACTTCACGCTATTGTAGAAACGTAACGAAACAATGTTTGAAGAAGGAGGGGTGGGGGGGGGAGGGGGGGGGGAGACGTAACCTGGAAGAGAGACGTGCTTTTTTTAAGCTCCCCCTCGCCCTGCCCCATCTCCCCCGTCCCCCCCCCCCCCTCCACACACCAACCCACAGAAAAATTGTAAGAGAGTTAATCGGCACCCTTAAAAGCCAAAAAAATTATTTGTATCCAGTATTTTTTCTTTTTATACATTTCGAATTAGTTTTCTTTCTTTTTTTTTTTTTATAATTTCTTTTTTTTTTTTTTTCAGAATCATATTATTGGTATGGTTATTATTAATAAGTTAAACTAAGCCCGTGCCCCTTGTGTCAAATTCCCTGAAAAAGTAACTAGGGGGCCGAGCTTTCAATCGAGGCCGTCTCCCCCCCCCCCCCCACCCCTTCCGGCCCCCACCTCCCTCTTTTTGTCTTTCCTGGCAAACAAGAGTCAGCACATTGCAGCACACAAGAGTGTGCACATTGCAGCACACAAGAGTGTGCACATTGCAGCACACAAGAGTGTGCACATTGCAGCACACAAGAGTGTGCACATTGCAGCACACAGGTGTCTGCTTATTGCAGCACGCAAACTCCTTTATATCCTTTCTTGTGTGGAGCAGAAATCATATATTCCGAATTTTTTATTATCTTTATCGTGTCATATTTGGATGAAAATTAAAAGTGTGATTCATACACTTGTTTGGCATACCATACAGTTTTTTTTTTTTTTTTTTAGTGTAAAGACAAATTTATGCCTAATATCTGTTTTTTAATTTCAAAATAAACGCTGACATGGTTATTTTTTTATCTGTATGTTTCTTTTTCTTTCTACATCTTACACAAAAATATCGTTTTATTTCTAAATAAGAACACTTAAAGCTTGATACAGTAATTTATTCTGTTTTAATCGCTATTGTCATCAACGGCATTAAACATACATGGCAATTTCTTCTTCTTCTTCTTTGCGTTCGGTTTCGTATGCTCAGATCAGACCATCAGGTGGATTGCTCTATGAACTCGCATGTCAGTAGCAGGTCCTTCATTGTTCCCCATAGCTTGCTCTGCACACTCTGCTCTTGAGGCCAGGTGTCTTTTTAAAAAACTATTTAAATATATTATTATTTGACAATATATACTGTTACTGCTACTAAATGAGTTGGAACTCTACGCGTTATGCTGAAGGTGGGGAGGTAGTGATTATGGAATGTTGAAAAAAGGAACGACATCATAGTGCCCAGGACAACCCACATAACTGCCCCGTCCTAGTCCTCAGTAGCAAGCAAAGAGTTGCTACGCTGATATCACCAGTACCTGTCTGAGTGTATATCCGTCTTGCCTTTCCCTTCAATATTGAACGTCGGAAAGATCACCTGTTAACTCCTCACAGCTCCATTCTCCCCAGACCATAATGATCTGTTTGCGCCTCTGCACTGTTCATTCGCTTCCAAAGGGCCCTCACAACATCTAGCTTGTCATACATCAATTCACCACCAAGTGGTGCGTAACCGGCTAGTCAATCTGTCTGCTCGTTTCCCAACACACCAGCATGACACGGAGAAAATATTCAAAGGAGGTCAACTACCCGGGACCTCTGAAGCGATGCTTACCACTCAGCATGGAGCATGCCTGACTCAACCTTTCTCAACATGCTGAGTCAGTTACAATTACGACCTGCATGTGTAGCTGATTCGCAAGCCAGCAAGCGATTATAGGAATGTCTCGAGTGTTAAGGTGTCTTTTTTTAACTCATAACACATAGGCTACCCTCCACCGTGTCTCTACTGAGTCCCTGTCCGTAAGCTACGATAATGGTCTTAAAACACTTTCTGCGTTAGTAACAATTAGTCGAACCTCTTTTTGGGTTGTGAATTTTACAAAAGGATTGACTGTTGCACAATTGTAGCTCTAAATTTAGAACACTTCGGCTTTAGCTTTTACCCCTTGCGGAGACAATTATTCTGTAATTATGAAAAGAAAAGTAATATGTTTTCTATTGCGCTGAAAAATTTCATTCTACAAATGTCAGACATAAGCATATGCGTTTTATGCGGGCTTGACAGCTGTTCTAAAGGCCTACTTCTGTATGTCTTACTTTTTATTTTGGTTTGTCGTCTTCGACCTTTTCTTCTTTCGTTTGGTCATTTTTGTTCTCGTCTTCTTTTGGTGAGGGATACGTTGTATTGTTGTTTACGGTTAGGCTGTGATATCTCCACCATTAAGCCCAACAACCCGGATTTTAACAAACCCTTAATAAGTCAGGGACACTTTCATGCTTCCCCCTCCCCCTTTTTTTTACTAAGACAGGAAACCCGGTCCTTGCGCGGTGAAAATCCCCCTACCCCCAACCCATGCGATTTGTGTGTGTGTATGTATGTGTGTGTGAATGTGTGTGTTGATGTGTGCATATGTGTATGTGTGGTATTGGTGTGTGTATATGTGTGTACATGTACGTCTTTGTGTGTACACACACACATATACACACACACACATATTTATATATATATATATAATTTCAGAGATGTGCAGGTACTCACAACAGCCCGACATTGTGTCGCTGGAACTGTAAAAAGTACAGTTCCATTATAAAAAAATAATTAAACAGCATGATTGCTACTGACGTTAATCTGCAAGGTTATATTGTGACAAAGTTTTTTTTTTTTTTTAAAGAAAGAAAAAAAAAAGAAAAAAAAATGAGGTACTACTCAGGTTTTTCACCCCAACGAGTCCGGCATGAGATTTCTTGGCGAATTCCCTGGGACGGCCCCACCGTCTAGCGGGGTTAGGTTTTGGGTCAGTATTCTCGGTGCTCATTTAACACTAACGCTAAATCTCCTATATTTTATGTCTGGCATGTGTTTGTTCTTTTTAACGTTCCTATCGTTTACTGCGTTATAATTTTCACTGTCTGTTTATTTCTTTTGTTTCGTTGACCTCACTCTGCCCTGTGTGGAAGCGTTGACCGTACTTCGTGACTTGGCCATTTGCCATGCATATCACTGACGAGTCAGTATAACTCCACGTAACCCTAACACAGACTATAACTCTAACACGTGAACAGTTGTTGACAGAAGAGAGAGCTGCTTAGTGTCGTCTTGGAGAGGTTTGAGGTTTGAACAACGGATCAACATCATGGCACAGGATATGAACCCATAAGTGCTCCGTTGAACTTCAAACTCAAGTCTGAGTCCAAAGCAGCTCAGCGAAATTGCAGGGGTGCCGTAACACCGACGAGGATCCTGAAATATTTTGGATACATTTTTAACTCTAAATTTTGCCCGGGATGCGCCGTTAGGCTACTCTTTTCGATTTCCAACTTCCAACAGAAAAAAAATCCACGGCTAGACCGCGGACTTGAAGCCGGGACTTCTAGCACTGGAGGCGGACACCGTAACTCAAGACTACGCAGCCCCTATCTGGGAGAAAAGAAACATGCTCTGTCTTGTGTGGGAGACCGTGTCTCGACCCTGTCAAACGAAGCCCCGACACTTCTCGGGACGCTGTATATACACGGCCACGACCGTCTGTAGCTAGTTGCCGTCAGTCATGTACACGCCAAACGAAGGAAAGTCCTAACATCGCTAGACTGTAGCACTATCCCGAGGAATTCCCTACAGAATCTCGCGCAGGATGAGATGGTTGAAAACCTTAATAGAACTCCCCTCAAAAAGGACCCTTTCAAACACCTTTAGGCGTATTGGGTGTATAGGGCTAGACACATATTTCATAGACCAAACGGCACCCGTGATGTGGTTAGCCGCCTTTACTTTCCAGAACTGTACCTGGTCCCCACTCAATGCTCGGTAGACTTTGGAGCTATGGTCATTTATGAAAAATGTCTGGCCTCCATCAGGATCCGAACCCACAACTTTCCGATCCGCAGGCGAGGCTCTAGTCGCTGGACCACGGCGATTCCCAAAGACTTATTATGTTGAATGTTCGTCAATCTTCTTCTTCTGCCTTTCTATCCCCCAATGGAGCATAGGCCCTTAACCAACTCACGCCAAGTCGTTCTATCCTTCGCCATTGCATGGAGCTCTCCCCATGTCCTCCCAATCTTTCTAACCTCATTCTCCAGCTCTCTTCTCAGTGTGTTTTTGGCCTTCCTTTATTCCTATGCCCCTGTGGGTTCCAATGCAAAGACATTCTAGTTATGCTGTTCTCCTGTTTTCTCAGTGTGTGCACTATCCAACGCCAGCGTCTTTTCCTCACCTCCTGATCCACTGGAGCCTGTTTAGTTCTCTCCCAAAGTTCTACATTAGTTATTCTATCATACCATTTTATTCCCTCTATTATGCGCAGGCACCAGTTAATGAATGTCTGTAATTTATTAGTAATTGCCTTGGTTGTTCTCCATGTTTCCGCCCCATACAATAGTACTGATTTGACATTAGAATTAAAAATTTTTAGTTTAGTATTTCTTTTAATTTCTTTTGACCTCCACAAATTCCCTAGTGCTATGAAAGCCCCTCTTGCCTTTTGTATTCTTTTTTTAATATCTCTATCAGTTCCTCCATCTTTATCTACATTCGTTAATCAGCTGGTTCTTTAACTCTTTCAGTCCCAGACATGAAATAATAATAACACACCAGGTGTTGCGTTGATACACAGCAACGTAATCTGGGAACTCCTGGTGAGTTGCCTGGGACAAAAAGAGTTAGGCATCTGGCTCTCGTCACGGTACACCTAACAGACGCATCCTGTGGCCAATTTTCTGGCCCCGTATTCTTTGAAAGCCAATGTGTCTTCGGTGTCTTTTATCCACATTCGTGGAAGTCTGTCCCTGCCTCGTTTTCGTGAAACTACATACTCTCATCACCTCTCTCTCCAGGCCACAGTGATGTTTATCAAAGCCAAAATACCTCAGCTTTCGGGAAAGGATGCTGTTTATGAGCCAGATTTCCTGGACGCCCAGATCATGAAGCCTATAGGTGTTTTTCTTCTTACTGATCCATGGTATTCAGCTTTTTTTTTTTTTTTAATAGCATTTCACTTCAAAAGTTAAGACTTGTTTTTTCTACAATTATTGAGCAAGAATTCATTACTCACATCCATAAATTACGACGTGCAAGATGTGTGATCACAAAATTTGTACTTTAACTCTTTTGCTGTTGCTATGCTATGAGTTCTTCATGCTGTTCAGTGTGCATTGCTAAAGTGAGTCTTGTTGTAATTTGTCTGTGTGTGCGTGCGTGTGTTTGTGTGCAGTCGCAATTGATGTTCGATCATAATCATGTGTCCTGCTAACTGGCATAGGCCCTCATGCGTCTCCACAGATCACGAGCCCTGGTTGCCTAGAACAGCTCACTTGATGATATCCCTCCATGCCATCGTTTCAGCCCATCCAGCATCTTGGTCTGCCTCTACCCCTTTTTTCCACTGATCTTTCCAGTTGTCACGATGTTTTCCAATATCTCTCTTCTCATAATATGGCCAAAGAACAGTGTTTGTCGCTTTTTTATTGTTGTGTAAAGAGATCTACTTTCATTAGCTTCTTTCAAGCAATCGTTGTTAGTTACTCTGGCAGTCCAAGGTATTCATTACATTCGTCTCAGTAACCACATCTCTGTTGCTTCCAAATTCTTCCTAATTTGTTCACTGACATTCCAAGATTTGCTGCCATACAGCAGAACTGGTTCTACGCAACATTTTAGCACCGTCTTTCTGCCATTAAATGAAAGCGATTTATTGTATAAGATATTTTTCATGATGTTCAAAACTAAGCCAAAATATTTAAAATCTGTGATATTTTCAATCTCCTCGATATGAATTTTAATTTCACGGTTGGTGTCTTGTAGTCATTGTGAACATTGTTGAATGCCATCGAGTTATATCAAAGAGTGCTGTAGATCTGCTTGTTTGTTATGAGTCGCCATTGATAATTTGCTTGCAGCAGGTGGAAAGTATTTTAAAGAAGTTAATTGTACAACAGCATTCCACAGGATTATGAATATTCATTGAGATATAACCAGGTCAGCATATTAAAGAAAAGTAGGCTCTCGAGAACTTACGTGTGTCAGCCAAACAATGCCGGCGTTAGTTCTGCAATGTCCTCTAATGTAGGATCCTCTGCTACAATGGCTCTCAAACTTCCTAATGCTGCGACCCTTTAGTAAGGTTCCTCATGTTGTGACCACCCCTAGCCATACAATTATTATCGTTGCTACTTCATAATTTTATTGAATATGTTTTATACGATGATCTGTGGTGACCGTTGTTAAAGGGTCGTTGGACCCCCCACAAAAATAGTCGCGACCCACAGGTTGAGAATCGCCGGTGTACTAACTGATGGTGATGATGATGTTCCTTGCAGTGTAGCGTTGGTCATCGTGTCTGACCAAGGCCTTCTGGCGTCTTTCCTTAAGAAGTAAGACACGATCACTTTTCGCTAAGATGGCTTATAGACAGGATAAAGTAAAATTAAAGGACTCTTTTCCTGCCTTCAGACGTACTGGGCATATACGGCTAGAGCTTTATTTAATACTTGAGGCTGTTTTGACCTCAGAGCCAGGGTAATTTCAAAAATACACAAACAAAAAACCCATCTAACACAAGACTTCGCCGCCACATAGAGCGTCTATTCTCTATACGGCTTCTGTTTCTCCAAGTTCATACTATCAACCATGTTCTACCCATCCCCCTCCCCTCCCCCCTCTCCGCTCTCTTTTTTCTCCACGATTCCAAAATGTCGGCTATCACGACGTACTACACTTTTATGAGTTTTAATGAAGTGTCACAAATCCTCACCCCACCACCCCCCACCCCACCCCACCCCCACCCCGCCACCCTCTAGAAATGCCTTCTGTGAGTTTAACATCTCAAAGATGAGAATCAAACGCGTACAAATCTCGGAAATCACTCGTGCAGTCTTATGGCACAGTTATTTATACCGGAGCACCACACAACGGTTGGGAAGTAACCAGTACTCCAGTGTGGGTGGGTCTGATGACATTTAGAACGCCACTTCTTGTGCGGAAATCAGGCAGTTCTTTTTAGACAGACAGACAGACAGACAGACAGACAGACAGACAGACAGACAGACAGACAGACAGACAGACAGACAGACAGACAGACAGACAGACAGACAGACAGACAGACAGACAGACAGACAGACAGACAGACAGACAGACAGACAGACAGACAGACAGACAGACAGACAGACAGACAGACAGACAGACAGACAGACAGATAGACAGATAGATAGATAGATAGATAGATAGATAGATAGATAGATAGATAGATAGATAGATAGATAGATAGATAGATAGATAGATAGATAGATAGATAGATAGATAGATAGATAGATAGATAGATAGATAGATAGATAGATAGAGAGATAGAGAGATAGAGAGATAGAGAGATAGAGAGATAGAGAGATAGATAGATAGAGAGATAGATTAGATAGATAGATAGATTAGATAGATAGATAGATTAGATAGATAGATAGATAGATAGATAGATAGATAGATAGATAGATAGATAGATAGATAGATAGATAGATAGATAGATAGATAGATAGATAGATAGATAGATAGATAGATAGATAGATAGATAGATAGATAGATAGATAGATAGATAGATAGATAGATAGATAGATAGATAGATAGATAGATAGATAGATAGATAGATAGATAGATAGATAGATAGATAGATAGATAGATAGATAGATAGATAGATAGATAGATAGATATAGATCGATAAATAGATAGATCGATAGATAGATAGATCGATAGATAGATAGATAGATAGATAGATAGATAGATAGATAGATAGATAGATAGATAGATAGATAGATAGATAGATAGATAGATAGATAGATAGATAGATAGATAGATAGAGAGATAGAGAGATAAAGAGATAGAGAGATAGAGAGATAGATTAGATAGATAGATAGATAGATAGATAGATAGATAGATAGATAGATAGATAGATAGATAGATAGATAGATAGATAGATAGATAGATAGATAGATAGATAGATAGATAGATAGATAGATAGATAGATAGATAGATAGATAGATAGATAGATAGATAGATAGATAGATAGATAGATAGATAGATAGATAGATACCGCATTAGTGTAGGGAACGAACGCGTGTATAGGTGTATAGGTTCCGCTTAGTTTCTGAAACAATAATTTTCTTAGAATTTCAGTGAGACCAACACCGAAACAGTAGTAAATGTAAGCAGTGAAAGATGGGAATTCCTCAGAGTGAAATTAAAGCCTGTGACCGGGCAAAGCGCTTTATGACCTGAAATGTCCTCGAGTTTCGGCGGCGCATTAACAACGGCACAGCGACTTCCCGACAGTGACCAGGTGAAATGCATTTCAAAGATTTATTCTGAAGTTACAAAAGACACAGGACTACAGCATGGTGGCAATTAAAAAATTTGAAAACACACAAAAAATGAAGATGAAACACCCGTATTCGTTCAAAATTATTCTTTAAAGGTAAGTCATGCCTTTGGAGAGACAACCATCTAAAGTATTGGTACGAGTGCAAGCGAAAGCATAGATGACTGAAAAAATGCTGTACTGTAAATAATAAATTTTATGTAAGTGACATGTAGGCGTAATGTCTCGATTATAAACCGAACCCTATTTTTTCATCAACAATTTTCGGTTAAAATACTGCAGGCTATTCACGGGTAAATATGCTATTTTGGTAAGTAGGTAAGTAGACTGATTGATTTATTGAATGACTGATAGATTGACTTATGCTTTACAACTAGACGTAAGCACAGCGATCATTTTTACTCATTGAATAAGAAAACCTCTGTAAATGAACTCACACATGATGTATAACACCAACTGTTGCACTCACCATCGCTCGAAACTAGCTTATAATACAATGATAACTAAATCTCTACACAGTCGATCTTCATACAGCCGCAACAGTTGTTAACGTTACAATCCCACAATGATAGTTTAAACGGAAAGATATTTGGATTCTGCAAAAACGCTACAATCCCATAATGATAGTTTAAAAGGAAAGATATTTGGATTCTGGAAAACGAAAGTCGAAAAAAGAATTTAGCGAAACGAAATCCCGAATGAAATATACATCTTAAAAAAAGAAGAAAAAAAAAAAAGAAATTAACACTAAGAGTGAACAAACCATACACTTTGAGTGATGTTTTCAAAAATTTTCAAGAAACGTAAGTTGACAGTGTTTCATCAGTGTGAATATCTTTCTTGTTACTATTCAGTATGTTGCATTAGCTTTTTATTTACTGGTAGTGTGTTATTGGTGTTGGTGGTAGTTGTGGTGGTAGTTTAAAGAATTTCTCCCTGGATATTGTATTAATATGTTGCGTAAAATATTTTTGATGTGATATTATGTAAGTATTAATAATTAGGAGTCGGTGTTTGTGGCTTAGCGTTGGAGCGCGCTTCGTAATGTCGCGGTGCCGGGTTCGATCCCAGCTGCTGGACGGTTTGTCTAGCGTTGGTTTTGATAGCGGTACCGAGAGCTGACCGTTGAGAAAGCAATAGCAAACTAGTGAACGTAAAATGTGCCTAGTAAAACCACAACAGCCAAAACCTGCTGGGGTTGGTTCTGCGCTGTTCTGTAAAGGACACGCAAACTAACTTTTTTAACTAGTTACGAAAGCAGGTTTCATTTTGTTATATTTGTTTGGGTTTCTACATTTGCTAGCTTGCATTTGAAAATAAAACTATATTCCTTACGTCCTTCTTAGGACGTAATTTTTTGTTATTTGAAGCCCCACTCTGGCTTTTGCCAGGGGCCGCAATATAGGCAGGCCATCAATTTGGCCAATTGTCTGAACGCGGTTTTTGGGACCTCTCCACGGTGATCCTCATCAGCATGGTGGCACTTTGTGTCATCGGGTGTTTATCGCTTGTGTGATGTCCTGGTGGGGTAGAAAGTCAGTCAGTCAGTATTTGAAATTTTTTGTCTTATTTGATTAAACTGCCTGTTTTCATTGAATAAATAATCAGTGACACTCGGTTTGTATCAACCATAGATCCAAACAACTTGACAGGTTTGTAAATAAGGTTAATGGGGAAAAGGGAGAAGGAAGGGGGGGGGGGCGATCAGCCATGGGCCATGGCAACATTCGTAATGCTCTAAGACAAGTAAGACGTTGGCGAGAACCAGGTGATGACTGTGAGTCTGCAACTATGGCTAGATTGTAAGAACCGCATGTTTAAAAAAGTTGTGGCTAGACAAAAGCACAATGCATGAAGCCAAACAAGAAATCAACGCAGAACGGGATTTACTCAGGAGAGGATCTGTGCACTTATGGACTGAATGGACTGAGTGCAATGATGATAATCTATTGACTAACTAACTAGGTAACTAAGTAACTATTTAACTAACTGACTGACAGACTGACTAACTAACAAAGTAACTAACTAACTGACTGACTGACTGACTGACCGACTGACTAACTAACTAACTAATAACTAACTTACTAACTATAGTACGTTTTAAAGCTCTTGCCCGCAAACTTTAACAAATATCTCGAAAGCTTCTGTACATATCAACACGAATGTTTCCTTGTGGCTTTGGATTCCCAATGTCCTTATGATTCTATAATTTACAACTGCGCCAATGAATTTCGAAAGTTTCACTTCTACATGGATTTTTTTTTTTTTTAACCGATAACAGAATGTCAACAGTGAGGTGGTCATCTTTAAATTGTCATTATGATGTCATCGTTTCCGTCTGCACTGCGATGTCACGTGCCCATCTTTTTACCGTTTGGTCTCTGCCCCCCCCCCCCTTCCCCCCCCCCACCTTTTTTTTTAAATTAAGAATGACCAAGAGCGTGGTGCCAGGAAACATGGTAGAGGGGACCTGACATCATGGGCAGACGAACATGTTTACGACATAATGACTGTTCAAATTTCACGGCTCTGTGAGAGCAACCTTGACAACTTACAAAACAGTAGGTTTCTGTAATTTCTATCACGCCTTTAATGTTTCCTATTGAAGCCGCCTCTTACCTTTCCTTCTTCTTCTTTTTTTTTCTCTTCCTCCTTCTTCTTCTTCTTCTTCTTCTTCTTCTTCTTCTTCTTCTTCTTCTTCTTCTTCTTCTTCTTCTTCTTCTTCTTCTTCTTCTTCTTCTTCTTCTTCTTCTTCTTCTTCTTCTTCTTCTTCTTCTTCTTCTTCTTCTTCTTCTTCTTCTTCTTCTTCTTCTTCTTCTTCTTCTTCTTCTTCATTTTCCTTCCTCCTCCTCCTCCTCCTCCTCCTCCTCCTCCTTCTTCTTCTTCTTCTTCTTCTTCTTCTTCTTCTTCTTCTTCTTCTTCTTCTTCTTCTTCTTCTTCTTCTTCTTCTTCTTCTTCTTCTTCTTCTTCCTCTTCTTCTTCTTCTTCTTTTTCTTCTTCTTCTTCTTTCGTTTTCTTCTTCTTCTTCTTTCTTTTTCTTCTTCTTCTTCTTCTTCTTCTTCTTCTTCTTCTTCTTCTTCTTCTTATTATTATTATTATTATTATTATTATTATTATTATTATTATTATTTTTATTATTATTATTAGTATTAATATTATTCTTTTTCTTTTTCTTCTTTTTCTGTTTCTGCTTTTTTTTTCCATCTTCTATTTTGCGCTTACCAGCTGTAAACTTCGGCAGATAGTTCTTGTTGTTCGTCCACCTCCGGACTTCAGTCTTGTTATGAGTCTGTGTGTGGCATGCACATCGGTTTCACACATGTGGTCTAACTGTATGCAGACTCTTGGCTCATTCTCCCACGGGCAGATGTACTCAGACTTCCAATGATGCTACCAATTAGTTGACTCTACGACGTGCTTGATGACTATGTGGTGGGTCTACTCGTGTGTTCGCCGCAATGGGACATCAGAACCCAAACACAGTAAACTAGTGCAATGAAACCAATAGCCCCCCCCCCCCCCCCCCTCTCCCCATTTTAAACAACTTGATCAACAATTTTACTAATAATAGCAGAAGGCGTAATGTTAGAAAGCAGGGGCATAGGCCGAATGGTACAAAGATGGCCACGTTACATAATTAATACATTGGGTAGGAAAGTGCGCGAGGAAGGAGAACTGGCAAGAGACTGAGTTTCTTGCAGACAGTCTGTTGTTGTTGTTATGTTGTTATTGATCCAGCGGCTCATGAGCTTTTGCCCTTTGGTAGTGGAATTTACATGTTTTCACAAGGTGTTATTTTCCTCCGTACAAGGTGTTCCACCAGTCTGGTCTCGGAGGCAGTAGCATTCTTCTAGTCTCGTTGAGTTTTGGGCGCTCAAAGAGATGATGGTCAACAGTTTCGTAGGGGTAGTTACATAGCTGGCACTCTGGGGAGTGTTGTGGCTGTATTCTGCTTGGGTGTCTATTGAGTGGAGTATGTTGTGTTCTGAGTCTGAAGATGGTGGTCTAATTCCTTCTTCTTAAATGGGTTATGCTGTCATTAGGATCAGGGCTAGCCATGTGTCTATAAACCTCTCTTCCAGTATCTCCCATAGCCCATCTGTTCAGCCAAGTCTCTTTGTTTATAGCTTTTATAAGTGTTTTTGCTGTCTGTAGAGTTGTCGCTGTAGGTGGTTGTTCTTGTGTTGCTCCTTTCTTTGCCAGTCTGTCAGCTATGTCTTTACCTGTTGTGCCGGAGTGGCCTGGAATCCACTGCATCACTTTTCTGATGTTGTATGAGGTAATGAGCTGGTCAGCATCTAGAAAGCTATGTCAGTTCTGGATCGTTCACTGTCCTCCAGAGCTTGAAGAGCAGACATTAAATCTGTGAAGATGACGATATTTTGGGCCTTTGAAATAAACATCCATTACTGTCTTTAGGTGGTATACTGCTGTTTCCAGTGCGATTATTTCAGCTCCATAATTTGAGCAGAATTCCCCGCATGCATCAAATATTTCTTCAATAGATCCGTCTAGGTAACCTATGTAGATTCCGTAACCTGCTTTAATGGTTGCTTTGAATGCAGATCCATCTGTATGAACATGTATCCATTCTTCGGGGTAAGAATCAATGGTCTTTAGTAATGAATTCATAACGATGATTGGATCGGACTGTTTAGTTTCTTCGTCTACCAATTTCAACCTGACTTCTGGAGCTTTAAAGCGAGCATGTGGTGGTAAGTTTCTTGCAACATTCTGAGTGCACTGACGTCTCTCTGGGAGGTGGTATCTGTCTTGTAACTCATGTACACAGTGTAAAACCGATTTGTGCTTTATTCTTTGTTTGTATTCCCATTTTCTATAAGGTATCTGTTAGAATGGTTACGATTCTTTCTAATACATCTTTCATAAATTTCTAAAGTGGATTTTTTTCTCTCCGCAACCCGAGGGGTTCCACATTTGTATGGATTTCACAAGCAGCAGTTGGAGTAGACCGCATAGCTCCGCTGATACAGTCTGTGGTTAAAGCGACCTTAAAATGACCTGCTGTGTGATTAGAATTGTACTTACAATTGTTTTCAATCGACAAAAGAAAAATAGATTGCACAGTTTCAATAGACCAATTGGCACTTGATAAGTGATGAGGTCATTACCACGCGGGTCACGTCTACTTTCCCGGACTGCACCTGGTACCCACTGAAGGCTGCCTAGACTTGGGAGCTAAGGTCTTTAACAAAGAAAATTTAGGCATCGTAAGGACCCGAAGACACTACCTTGCAAAATTTATAGCCCGGTATCGTATACTATGGTACCTCGTCAGGTGCATGCTACAATAAGAGATGGTTGAAACAAAGGAAATAAAAATGTGATACAG
Organism: Candidula unifasciata; assembly: GCA_905116865.2. Taxonomy (NCBI): domain Eukaryota; kingdom Metazoa; phylum Mollusca; class Gastropoda; order Stylommatophora; family Geomitridae; genus Candidula; species Candidula unifasciata. The sequence continues at coordinate 2,687,964 of CAJHNH020000224.1, read as the reverse complement.
TGGAACCTCTCTTAACTAGCATAATTCGTTCCAGAATCATACTCGTTAAGCGAAACACTCGTTATGCGAAACAATTTTTTTTTTATAAATAATATAAAATACGATAATGCGTTCCATGTCGAAAAAAATACTCACAAATTGCTATGTATATCGTTAATTCAAAGAAAATTATATGCACATTGTTAAGGAGAGTGAATCATCTTCATCTTTTCTTCAAACGTGAAACGAACCCACCAGGAATGTGAATTTGATTTGCAGAAAAAAAAGTCGAAATAATTATGAAACATAGCTAATATTTTTTTTTTTTTTTTACTAGAAAGATGTTCAGAGACATTTATTTTTGCCGACGATTCAAAATTTTGCGAAAATACAACACAGCATTATCATTAAATAAATTTGCAACGCCCCAAATTAGCCACCTACAATCCCATGATAGTGGCCAAAGACACAATCTCGTTGACTACAGGTTCCACAGGTACTGTCTCGAACCCCTCAAAGTCACAAATCGACAACGCTCTCCGGCAAAAGCTTTTAATTAGTGTTATTTTTTTTGCATCCCTCTCAGTCCTCTCAGCCCAGAAATAAAATCTTGTTAATATATTTTTATCAAGTTGGTTAATGATTTTTTCCTAGCAGTCAGAGGCGTATCTTGTTGGATTTGTTGAAAAGCTTGTTTATACATTGCTCTCTGTATTCCTGCTATAAGGTTAGACATCACTTCTTTTTCTTCTTCTTCTTCTTCTTCTTCTTCTTCTTCTTCTTCTTCTTCTTCTTCTTCTTCTTCTTCTTCTTCTTCTTCTTCTTCTCTTCTTCTTCTCTCTTCTTCTTCTTCTTCTTCTTCTTCTTCTTCTTCTTCTTCTTCTTCTTCTTCTTCTGCTGTTTGTTGTCACGGATAAGTTGTCTTCGGATTCCTGTTTCTTTGCGATATGTTGAATTAGGAATCGACATCACAGCTCTCAGGACACCTCCATAAGCGCTCGGTCCCCATCTTCAGCAGCAGGTGAATAGTAAAAAAAATCCGATGGTACCAGTAGGTCTCTTGTAGTTCTTTCTGTCTACCCCTGTATCTCACCTGTAGTAATTACCCGCCCACAGTTAACAAACAACATTGATTTAAAAAACGAAAAGCAGAAGACGTATAACAGTTTATATAATTGTTTATTGTTTTAGTCTTTTCAAATCTTTTGTTTTCTCAAGTTAGGACAGACAAACATTCGAACATTTGCAACAGTACAATAGGCATACATTAGGCAAATAGTTAATTACATAGTTGGCAAAAAACATAGGTAACATCTTTACCAGACTTATTGTTAGTATTGTCTAGGTTGCATTTTATTTACACATCAACAAAGTTAATTTTTATAATGACATGGCACAAAGCGGCTTTTTTCTTAAATAAAACTTGCCTATTATCAATGGTACATTTTGTATTTTACATTATTTTACAAGCAATATCACAGACATTAAAATGGTATCACAGTAAAGTGTAAGTCACCGGTGTGTGTGTGTGTGTTGTATGTACATAGTTTATATGAAAGACAGATGATATTTATGATACAGGACAGACAGAAAAAACAGAAATTAGATGGTCAGAGGAGAAGTTGAAACTGTATCAGCGTGGACTTTTCTTTTAATATATAAATAAGACAAAGATTTTCTATGTTGTTTATATGTAAAAATGGACGAGTCGTATACTTTGAAGCCTACATTGGTCCCTCCCTGTGGTTTTTGTGTATCGAGTACGTTCAAAAATGTGTCTCTGTCTAAAGTGTTGAGATTAAAATGAGGTATGCGAAGGGCCAGTATACATCTCATTAGTTGATACAAAGCACACTAGGAAATCGATATTTTGCAGGGGAATATTATTAGCTTCATAACTGTAGGCGACAGGTGGCGTTATATAAAGTGTGAGATCAGGGAGGGTGAGGTATGACCGGGGATATATTAGAAAAAGCGGTTCGAGAACCATCATCATCATCTATGTCATGGTAGCGAAGGTCGACCGCTCAACCTATACAAGAGAACAGACATATAAACATCGATACTTTGTCTCTCCCGGGGTATTTTCTTACGGGGAAATGTAAATATTTCTTTAGTGCAGGGCCAGATATTTGCTAAAGTGGCGGATGATTCATTCCTCCACACAGTCTTAGGGATTAGTGATTTTTTTTTTTTTTTCAGGTTGCAGAGGGCGCGGTTCTCTTATGGTGGGAAGTAATGGGTACCCTGAATTTATAATATTCGAAGGTTCTAATTGATCAGCTGGGTTTTAGTAGTCAATTCTGATTGGTCAGTATTACCGGAGGGAAAAGGATGGTTATTACAGGAAGGTAGCCAGATGTGTGTACTTTGTAGAGTGTTTTGGTCTTATTATTTCTCGTAGTTTAAGTATATGAAACAAGAACAACGCAGTGTGGTATTCAACAGACTTTATTTATAAAAATCATGGTCAATATACATAGCGGGTATTATAAGTTATAAGATGCACTTGATACAAATTCCAAATAAATTAAACAGCACAGCAAAATACAAAAGACATATTAGTAAACCAAAGGCACAACGGGTAAATATACAATGAAAGCACAGGGGTAAACGTTCTCTGCCGGGTTAGATGTGGAGAGGTACAGTAGAGAAACCATCAGATTGGACTTGTCTTTTAATATAAAGGTATGATAGAGAATCTCGATGTTGGCTATAGGTAAAGACAGAGGCTAGTCGTGTTCTGAAACCTTTATTGATACCTCCTTGAGGTTTTTGTGTGTTGAGTACTTGTAAAAAGAAAGACTCTCGCTTCTGAGCGCTAAATAAAGAGAATCCGTGTCCATCTCACACAACTGAAAATCTGCTCTGTCTATGTACTTATCTACAAAATCATAATAAAAACCTAACATGCCCAACTTGGAATACTGATAAACAAAGAACCCTATCTGCAGCGGGAGATCCCATACAATTTTATTTTTTAACAGCTCTACCTCGAAAATGTTGTCTGAAAGTTGTGTCATATGTTTAAAGAGAGGGTCGTTTATCTTTTTGGAAACGGTCTTGTCGAGGCAGTAGGATACGTTAGAATGTTTGGCTTTGTTGGTCAATGTCTTGCCGTACGCTGAGTTACCTAACAATTTCATGGTTTCCCCCTTTATACTGTACGAAAGGTCACTATAAGCCTGTCGTCTAGCGTCGTCAGAAACAGTCTCCCCAAACGTCTCAAAACAGGCTATTGGTTGGTACTCGACGATCTGATAAATATTGGTCACGACTAGTCCTTTGAGTAAATACCACTTTAAAAGAGGTGTCGCTAACATAATTTTGGTACCTATATAGCTGCCCACTAAGGTTCGTCGGGGACTCGTCAGCAGTTTATGTTCAACGGCATGTTTGTACATAAAGGGACCTATATCGTCTCTAGTCACGTTAATGTTTTTAAAGATGAGGGGTCATTTCTTCAAAATAGGGCTTTAGCTTGTCGGGAACAGAACGTACGCCTCTAACTTTTTGCTCAATTTATCCTCACCTAAACTTTCCAAGTGGGCAAAGACACAAGTAAACTGAATCAGCAGAAAGGCATACGCAGCATCCGAGAGTTTAATAAGCTGATCGAGTATTTCATTGACTAAGGTTTGAGGATCCCCTTTACTAACGAAGAAGAAAGGACCGGGGAAATCTGGGATGTTTGAGGCTATAGAACATGACAGAGGTACATGTTTTGCTACGTACTGGGTAGAGTTTGAGGAGGCAGGCAGACCCTCGGTGGTGAAATAAGTTTCAAAATCAAAACTGGCCCTAAAGGGAAAAGTAAACTGTTCAGGGAGTTTAACACCGTGAGCGGCTATTATATCTAGGACACTATCAGGACTTGTATAGACTCCCACTTTGTAGACTTCTTTTTGTTGTGAACTCGTACAGGTTTTCTCATGTCGTTGTAATCGTGTGTAGTGTTTCCAAAGTTTCCCACAAAGCGAGCACCCAAAAGTTTTAGAAGCTACAGCTATATTGGAAATGTACATAAAATGCTGCTCGTAAGCCAGCAGATGTAAAGTTTTATTAAATTTACCAGGAGTTCTGAGAAGCGGGATCAGAACCTGCTCCTCATCAAACTGAAAAACAGAAATATTGACTTTGAAACAACTTTCTAAAGAACTGATATCTTTTAAATCACAGGACACCATAAGCCACGGAAGAGACAGAGCATATCTTTCACTGGTCTTGACAAGTCGTCACCTAAGGTTCCTATTAAGTAGCTAACTATCCTTCTGACACAGCAAATCACTTGCTGGTTTTTGCTATGGGACACTACAAAGCACACAAGAGACAGAGCATATCTTTCACTGGTCTTGACAAGTCGTCAACTAGTCGCCCTTGAAGCTAGATGTCCAGTCCTATTATCTGGATCGTCTACCAGGTTGTGCTACAGGAAAGGTTGTCTTACTGTAAACATACAAAGCTTTTCGAGGGTTCTTCAAGAAGGCTGTCGTCTCCGGCTAATAAACAAAGCGTCCCAATGACGAACTGGCCATCAAAGTTGTTTCCTATAGTCGCCCATTTTTTTCAAAGTGGTCACTAGTTACCGTGTCACATTTTTCCCTAACTAGAAAACATTTGGCAACCTTTTTCCAGATTTGTTCAATGATGTCTAACCCTTGCAGCAGGAATACAGAGAGCAACTTGTAAACTTTCAACAGAGTAGTCAAGTTTACAAACAAAGGGAAGATTTTCAAAGACCAGTCTGCCCGATTAATTCCCTAACTGCATCTGTTTTTAGCTATCCAGTTGAGTGTCTTTCATCTTATTGGTCAACTTTTTCAAACAAACGACGATGCAAATAAAAAAAAATAAAAAAAATAAAATAAAAAATAAGGCGAAGTCGCAGGGGCTGTGCCCTACACCATACTTGACCAAATATAAAAACACATCACAACGTAGCTACCACTAAAAATACCAGTACTTAATCTCGAGACACCAAACTCACCTCTTTTGCCAGTCCTGACCAAATGTCACTTATAAAGCCAACATTTTTCTTTCCCCGACTAGCGAACGGTCGCCCGTCCCTCTAACTTTTCTGCCCAACCGACGGTTTTCCCCAGTCATCTGCAAAATTTTCCCAGCAGTGACTTTGTCTTACAATACGTTTACAAGCCTTGAAAACTTTTTTTTTTTTTTTTCTTGATTATGCAGAGTAGTGATGGCGATGTGGTTTTTTGTTTAGGTATTTTCAGGTTGTCCAACCTGTTCACTAGTGGTTATCCTACCAACAGGAATATAGAAGTCAATGTGTAAACTTTCACCAGTCAGGTAACTTTTACAAACAGAAAAGCCGATTTTCAAAGACCAATTTGCCCAACGAATCCAGCTGTCCACCTGACTGCCTCTAGTAGAGCTTTCAATAACTTAAAAAAATGTTATCCAACAGGCATCTTTTCAACATTTGCATGTAGAGCAACATGTTAACTTTTGACAGAAAATGACACCTTTTTAGCACCTTTCAAATCGGTCCTAGTGAACGTGTAAGAGCTTTTTCGGTTTGTAAATATTTTCAAGTTGTCAGCTTTATTCACTTACGGTTCTTTCCTTTCCTGACCAAATGTCACTTATAAAGCCAACATTTTCTTTTCCCGACTAGCGAAAGGTCGCATACTTAGGAACACATAAACCTTTCTTACTCCTATCACTGCTCTCGCTAAACAAGAAACAACACAACAAGTTGTCGTTGCACTGTCGAAACAAACAAAATAAACTTGGAAACTGTTCATTTCTTCTTCTTCTTCTTCTTCTTCTTCTTCTTCTTCTTCTTCTTTTTTCTTCTTCTTCTTCTTCTTCTTCTTCTTCTTCTTCTTCTTCTTCTTCTTCTTCTTCTTCTTCTTCTTCTTTTTCTTTTTCTTCTTCTTCTCCTTCTTCTTCTTCTATGAACAGTTTCCAAGTTTGTTTTGTTTGTTTCGCCGGAAGCAACGAGGAAGACTTAAGTGACCTAAGATGTCTCTAAGATGGGGCCTAACAACGTCTTCTGAGCGCTAAATAAAGAGAATCCGTGTCCATCTCACACAACTGAAAATCTGCTCTGTCTATGTACTTATCTAGAAAATCATAATAAAAACCTAACATGCGCAAGTGATTTGCTGTGTCAGAAGGATAGTTAGCTACTTAATAGGAACATTAGGTGACGACTTGTCAAGACCCGTGAAAGATATGCTCTGTCTCTTCCGTGGCTTATGGTGTCCTGTGATTTAAAAGATATCAGTTCTTTAGAAAGTTGTTTCAAAGTCAATATTTCTGTTTTTCAGTTTGATGAGGATCAGGTTCTGATCCCGCTTCTCAGAACTCCTGGTAAATTTAATAAAACTTTACATCTGCTGGCTTACGAGCAGCATTTTATGTACATTTCCAAGATATCTGTAGCTTCTAAAACTTTTGGGTGCTCGCTTTGTGGGAAACTTTGGAAACACTACACACGATTACAACGACATGAGAAAACCTGTACGAGTTCACAACAAAAAGAAGTCTACAAAGTGGGAGTCTATACAAGTCCTGATAGTGTCCTAGATATAATAGCCGCTCACGGTGTTAAACTCCCTGAACAGTTTACTTTTCCCTTTAGGGCCAGTTTTGATTTTGAGACTTATTTCACCACCGAGGGTCTGCCTGCCTCCTCAAACTCTACCCAGTACGTAGCAAAACATGTTCCTCTGTCATGTTCTATAGCCTCAAACATCCCAGATTTCCCCGGTCCTTTCTTCTTCGTTAGTAAAGGGGATCCTCAAACCTTAGTCAATGAAATACTCGATCAGCTTATTAAACTCTCGGATGCTGCGTATGCCTTTCTGTTGATTCAGTTTACTTGTGTCTTTGCCCACTTGGAAAGTTTAGGTGAGGATAAATTGAGCAAAAAGTTAGAGGCGTACGTTCTGTTCCCGACAAGCTAAAGCCCTATTTTGAAGAAATGACCCCTCATCTTTAAAAACATTAACGTGACTAGAGACGATATAGGTCCCTTTATGTACAAACATGCCGTTGAACATAAACTGCTGACGAGTCCCCGACGAACCTTAGTGGGCAGTTATATAGGTACCAAAATTATGTTAGCGACACCTCTTTTAAAGTGGTATTTACTCAAAGGACTAGTCGTGACCAATATTTATCAGATCGTCGAGTACCAACCAGTAGCCTGTTTTGAGACGTTTGGGGAGACTGTTTCTGACGCTAGACGACAGGCAGATAGTGACCTTTCGTACAGTATAAAGGGGGAAACCATGAAATTGTTAGGTAACTCAGCGTACGGCAAGACATTGACCAACAAAGCCAAACATTCTAACGTATCCTACTGCCTCGACAAGACCGTTTCCCAAAAGATAAACGACCCTCTCTTTAAACATATGACACAACTTTCAGACAACATTTTCGAGGAAGAGCTGTTAAAAAATAAAATTGTATGGGATCTCCCGCTGCAGATAGGGTTCTTTGTTTATCAGTATTCCAAGTTGGGCATGTTAGGTTTTTATTATGATTTTGTAGATAAGTACATAGACAGAGCAGATTTTCAGTTGTGTGAGATGGACAGATTTCTCAGTTTTCGTGTGAGAGCTCATGGACATGATCGTTGGTTCCCTTCATCTGTTCTCTTTTTTATTTCCGGCGAAGGTAGTGTCCCTGTAGACGCAGGATCAGAAAATATGAGAAGAGAACCCCGAGAGTCGCTTTAGATAAACATACCATTGTTTCGGTAAATATGACAAAACTAGCACCAAAGGACTCAGCAAACACCACAATACGTTAAATAAAGCAAAATTTTTACAAGTAGTCAACACACAAAAACCTCAAGGAGGTATCAATAAAGGTTTCAGAACACGAGGAGCCTCTGTCTTTACCTATAGCCAACATCGAGATTCTCTATCATACCTTTATATTAAAAGACAAGTCCAATCTGATGGTTTCTCTACTGTACCTCTCCACATCTAACCCGGCAGAGAACGTTTACCCCTGTGCTTTCATTGTATATTTACCCGTTGTGCCTTTGGTTTACTAATATGTCTTTTGTATTTTGCTGTGCTGTTGAATTTATTTGGAATTTGTATCAAGTGCATCTTATAACTTATAATACCCGCTATGTATATTGACCATGATTTTTATAAATAAAGTCTGTTGAATACCACACTGCGTTGTTCTTGTTTTATATACTTAAACTACGAGAAATAATAAGACCAAAACACTCTACAAAGTACACACATCTGGCTACCTTCCTGTAATAACCATCCTTTTCCCTCCGGTAATACTGACCAATCAGAATTGACTACTAAAACCCAGCTGATCAATTAGAACCTTCGAATATTATAAATTCAGGGTACCCATTACTTCCCACCATAAGAGAACCGCGCCCGCTGCAACCTGAAAAAAAAAAAAAACACTAATCCCTAAGACTGTGTGGAGGAATGAATCATCCGCCACTTTAGCAAATATCTGGCCCTGCACTAAAGAAATATTTACATTTCCCCGTAAGAAAATACCCCGGGAGAGACAAAAGTATCGATGTTTATATGTCTGTTCTCTTGTATAGGTTGAGCGGTCGACCTTCGCTACCATGACATAGATGATGGTGATGGTTCTCGAACCGCTTTTTCTAATATATCCCCGGTCATACCTCACCCTCCCTGATCTCACACTTTATATAACGCCACCTGTTGCCTACAGTTATGAAGCTAATAATATTCCCCTGCAAAATATCGATTTCCTAGTGTGCTTTGTATCAACTAATAAGATGTATACTGGCCCTTCGCATACCTCATTTTAATCTCAACACTTTAGACAGAGACACCTTTTTGAACGTACTCGATACACAAAAACCACAGGGAGGGACCAATGTAGGCTTTAAAGTACACGACTCGGCCATTTTTACATATAAACAACATAGAAAATCGTTGTCTTATTTATATATTAAAAGAAAAGTCCACGATGATACAGTTTCAACTTCTCCTCTGACCATCTAATTTCTGTTTTTTCTGTCTGTCCTGTATCATAAATATCATCTGTCTTTCATATAAACTATGTACATACAAAACACACACCGGTGACTTACACTTTACTGTGATACCATTTTAATGTCTGTGATATTGCTTGTAAAATAATGTAAAATACAAAATGTACTATTGATAATAGGCAAGTTTTATTTAAGAAAAAAGCCACTTTGTGCCATGTCATTATAAAAATTAAATTTGTTGATGTGTAAATAAAATGCAACCTAGACAATACTAACAATAAGTCTGGTAAAGATGTTACCTATGTTTTTTGCCAACTATGTAATTAACTATTTGCCTAATGTATGCCTATTGTACTGTTGCAAATGTTCGAATGTTTGTCTGTCCTAACTTGAGAAAACAAAAGATTTGAAAAGACTAAAACAATAAACAATTATATAAACTGTTATACGTCTTCTGCTTTTCGTTTTTTAAATCAATGTTGTTTGTTAACTGTGGGCGGGTAATTACTACAGGTGAGATACAGGGGTAGACAGAAAGAACTACAAGAGACCTACTGGTACCATCGGATTTTTTTTACTATTCACCTGCTGCTGAAGATGGGGACCGAGCGCTTATGGAGGTGTCCTGAGAGCTGTGATGTCGATTCCTACTTCAACATATCGCAAAGAAACAGGAATCCGAAGACAACTTATCCGTGACAACAACAACACCACCAGAAGAAGAAGAAGAAGAAGAAGAAGAAGAAGAAGAAGAAGAAGAAGAAGAAGAAGAAGAAGAAGAAGAAGAAGAAGAAGAAGAAGAAGAAGAAGAAGAAGAAGAAGAAGAAGAAGAAGAAGTGATGTCTAACCTTATAGCAGGAATACAGAGAGCAATGTATAAACAAGCTTTTCAACAAATCCAACAAGATACGCCTCTGGCTGCTAGGGAAAAAATCATTAACCAACTTGAAAAAAATATATTAACAAGATTTTATTTCTGGGGTGACAGATACAAAAAATAATTAATCAACCAACTTAAAAAAAATAAATATATGACCCAAATTATTGACCCTTTGAACCTCAGGATTAACACCTGTGCTAGGCTGACGACCGGGAGGGCTGGGGGGGCAGCGGGAGAGCTGAGAGGGCCTCGGGAGAGCTGAGAGGGCTGAGAGGGCACGGCCCTCCGCAAAAAACGGAACGTATAACACTACTTTCGTGTACATATATCACAATATAAGACAAGTTTGAGAAAATGTGTGATCACAAGCGACACTATAATGCTACTGGGACAAGTGCTGAACACTGATGTAACATGCGCACAATTGGGGACTTCCCCTCTCCTCGCCACTCGTTATTCGAAACGTCGCTCGTTAGGCAAGTTATTTTTTTACAATTTGTTTTGCTCGTTATGCGAATTACTCGTTATGCGAGGTGCTCGTTAAGCGAGGTTCTACTGTACTTCTAACTGACATATGTTTAGATCTCAGCGCAGTGCACGAATCCTTCTGCACCGGCGAGGATCCTGAAATACTTTTGGTAAATGTTTAACTCAAAATGTGGCACAGGCAGCGCCGTTAAGCAACTCTTTTTCGATTTACAGCTGCCAAAGGATTTTATTACGTGCGCAACAATACACACGGGCGTCCGATATTACTACCCAGAGACACTTAGAAATTACTAGAAACATTCCGCCAGAGTTGACAGCCTGTAAACCTTAAGCAGGAGGAGAAGAAGGAGGAGGAGAAGGAGGTTGAGAAGAAGAGAAAGAAGAAGACGACGACGACGAGGAAGAAGAAGAAGAAGAAGAAGAAGAAGAAGAAGAAGAAGAAGAAGAAGAAGAAGAAGAAGAAGAAGAAGAAGAAGAAGAAGAAGAAGAAGAAGAAGAAGAAGAAGAAGAAGAAGAAGAAGAAGAAGAAGAAGAAGAAGAAGAAGAAGAAGAAGAAGAACAAGAACAAGAACAAGAATAACAAGAAGAACAAGAAGAACAAGAACAAGAAGAAACAGAAGGAGGAGGAGAAGAAGAAGAAGAAGAAGAAGAAGAAGAAGAAGAAGAAGAAGAAGAAGAAGAAGAAGAAGAAGAAGAAGAAGAAGAAGAAGAAGAAGAAGAAGAAGAAGAAGAAGAAGAAGAAGAGGAAGAAGAAGAAGAAGAAGAAGAAGAAGATGATGGTGGTAATGATGATGATGAGAAGGAGCAAGAAGATGAGTAGGAAAGCTACTCTAACGTCTTTTGTCTAAACCATCTGCTGTGAAAATCGAACCGTTAAGTCGAGGATTAGGAGTGTGAAAGGATTTCAGAAACGCAGTATTGATGTTTTTTTCCAAATATTTTCAAATAATCGGTAATCGCTATAGTTCATCATACTATAATCTAGTGGTGCGAGGGGGACTGCGTGGTCTCGAGACATAGTGTCCGCCTCGAGTGCTGGAGGTTCCGAATTCAATCCCCGGTAAGGGCAGGGATTTTTTTCACGTGGACTTAGACTTCTAGTATTTCCCCCTGGTCTCTGGGTAGTGAAATCGAACGCCCGTGTGCATTTTTGCGCTTGTTTAAAAAAAAATTTCGGTAGTTCGAAATCGAAAATAGTAGCCTAACAGCGCTGCCCGTGCAAAATTTGGAGTTAAAAATCTACCCAAAGTATTTTAGGATCCGCTGGTGCTACAGAGCCTGTGCACTGTGCTGAGCTTCTTCAGACTCAGACTTGAGTTTGAAAAAGAACGGAGCACTCATGGGTGTGCCATGATGTTGAACCGCTGTTCAAAACTCTAAAAAACCTAGTGGCACAAGCCACGGTGTATTTTTAGAAACATGTATGACTTCTCGTTTCTTGGAAAGTTAAACTGTTGAGCAGTCACCCGTCTCACTTGACCAACCTACAGGGAATCCTCTGCCTGTTTGCATGAGCGGTCTGCTTTGTGTCTCTCTCACCTTCTCTCTCTCTCTCTCTCTCTCTTTCTTTCTTTCTTTCTCTCTCTCTCTCTCTCTCTCTCTCTCTCTCTCTCTCTCTCTCTCTGACAACATGTGTCTCTTACACCTTTGATCTTACCAGTTGTCCCAGCTTTTCCAAATTATCCCGTCATATAGAGCCAACAAAGAGTGACGTCTGCTTTTCCCCCTAATCTTTTTTCCCGTGTGGTCCATTGGTATCAACAGTTACAAGAAAAAGAAGATGAAGATACGCTTGTATCCCCAGTTACAAGAGAAAGAAGATGAAGTTACACTGGTATCTGCCGTTACAAGAGAAATAAGATGAAGTTACACTGGTATCTGCCGTTACAAGAGAAAGAAGATGAAGTTACACTGGTATCTGCCGTTACAAGAGAAATAAGATGAAGATATACACTGTTATTAACAGTTACAAGAGAAAGAAGATGAAGATACGCTTGTATCCCCAGCTACAAGAGAAAGAAGATGAAGTTACACTGGTATCTGCCGTTACAAGAGAAATAAAATGAAGTTACACTGGTATCTGCCGTTACAAGAGAAATAAGATGAAGATACACTGTTATTAACAGTTAAATGAGAAAGAAGATGAAGATACACTTGTATCAACAGTTACCAGAGAAAGAAGATAAAGATACTCTGGTATCTACAGTTACAAGAGAAAGACGATAGAGATATGCTGCTTTTAACAGTTACAAGAGAAAGAAGATGAAGATACAATGGTATCTACAGTTAAAAGAGAACGAAGACTAAGATACACTGGTATCCACATTTACAAGAGAAAAGATGAAGATACACTGGTATCAATCGTTACAAGAGAAAGACGATGAAGATACACTGGTGTCAGCAGTTAAAAGAGAAAGAAGAGGAAGACAATGTTATCTACAGTTACAAGAGAAAGAAGATGGATATGCACTGGTATCAACAGTTACAAGAGAAAGACGATGAAGATACGCTGGTAATAACAGTTACAAGATAAAGAACATGAAGATACAATGGTATCTACAGTTACAAGAAAAATAAGATAGAGATACAATGGTATCTACAGTTACAAGAGAAAAAAGATGAAGATACACTGTATTAACCGTTATAAGAGAAAGAAGATAAAGATACACTGGTATCTACAGTTACAAGAGAAAGAAGATGCAGATACACCAGGAATTCCCTAAGAAATCTCGAAACCGACGAAATGTGGTTGTATAAAATTAAAGATCCTTAAATTATCTTTTATGATTTAAACAGTCTTTTTTTTAACTAATATGTCTTCTTCTTTTGTCAAAGTCTGCTTGTGCCGCTAGGCGTCGCAGTCTATCAGATGATCGGCAACCGAGCCAGGGCGCGCTCAGTCGCTTCATATGCCGTGATGTTATGAAGTCTCAAGTTGTCAGTGACTCCTTCAATCCAAGAGAAATAAGATGAAGTTACACTGGTATCTGCCGTTACAAGAGAAAGAAGATGAAGTTACACTGGTATCTGCCGTTACAAGAGAAATAAGATGAAGATATACACTGTTATTAACAGTTACAAGAGAAAGAAGATGAAGATACGCTTGTATCCCCAGCTACAAGAGAAAGAAGATGAAGTTACACTGGTATCTGCCGTTACAAGAGAAATAAAATGAAGTTACACTGGTATCTGCCGTTACAAGAGAAATAAGATGAAGATACACTGTTATTAACAGTTAAATGAGAAAGAAGATGAAGATACACTTGTATCAACAGTTACCAGAGAAAGAAGATAAAGATACTCTGGTATCTACAGTTACAAGAGAAAGACGATAGAGATATGCTGCTTTTAACAGTTACAAGAGAAAGAAGATGAAGATACAATGGTATCTACAGTTAAAAGAGAACGAAGACTAAGATACACTGGTATCCACATTTACAAGAGAAAGATGAAGATACACTGGTATCAATCGTTACAAGAGAAAGACGATGAAGATACACTGGTGTCAGCAGTTAAAAGAGAAAGAAGAGGAAGACAATGTTATCTACAGTTACAAGAGAAAGAAGATGGATATGCACTGGTATCAACAGTTACAAGAGAAAGACGATGAAGATACGCTGGTAATAACAGTTACAAGATAAAGAACATGAAGATACAATGGTATCTACAGTTACAAGAAAAATAAGATAGAGATACAATGGTATCTACAGTTACAAGAGAAAAAAGATGAAGATACACTGTATTAACCGTTATAAGAGAAAGAAGATAAAGATACACTGGTATCTACAGTTACAAGAGAAAGAAGATGCAGATACACCAGGAATTCCCTAAGAAATCTCGAAACCGACGAAATGTGGTTGTATAAAATTAAAGATCCTTAAATTATCTTTTATGATTTAAACAGTCTTTTTTTTAACTAATATGTCTTCTTCTTTTGTCAAAGTCTGCTTGTGCCGCTAGGCGTCGCAGTCTATCAGATGATCGGCAACCGAGCCAGGGCGCGCTCAGTCGCTTCATATGCCGTGATGTTATGAAGTCTCAAGTTGTCAGTGACTCCTTCAATCCATCTTCTTCTTGGTCTTCCCCTGCCTCTTGGTGTTTCGATTTTCATGTTGTATGCTCTTGATGCTAGCATCGTTGGTTCCATTCTCATTAGGTGACCAAACCATTTCATTCTTTGCTTCTCAATAAATTTAACGATGGGTATAGTTCCAATAGTTCTTGTAATCACATCGTTTCTCACTCGATTTCTTCTGGTTTTATTCGCAGCCATTCTCAAACATCTCATTTCACAGGTGGTTAGTCTTCTCTCGTGTTCTTTTGTTAATGTCCAAGTCTGACATTGATAACCTAATGTCGGTATAAAGATTGTATTTATAATTTGTCTTTTTATCTCAGCTGGGACAGCAGGGTGTTTTAAAATTGGGGCAAGCTGGTATGCGACATTGTTGGCTTGTTGGATTCTTGCTTCGATCTCTCTGTCTATTTTACCATTGAATGTAAAGATACTTCCCAAGTATTTAAATTCTTTTTTTTTCCACAAAAATCTGCTCTAGAAACAATATATGAGAACTAATATATAATCGGTATAATTCAGTTAGTTGAGTATCCTTTACAGGACGTTGCAGAACCAACCCCAGGCATTTTTTTTTTTTTTTTTTTTTTTTTTTTTTTTTTGCTGTTTTAATTTCTCTAGCAAATTTACCTTCAGTAGTTTGCTATTGCTTACTGGATGGTAGGCTCTCCATACCATAGTGGAAACCAACGCAAGGCGCAAGGCACGCAGCTGGGATCGAACCCAGCACATCAATATTATTAAGCGCGTTCGCTTTGCCTTAGCCACAGCCGCCGACATTCAGCATATTACGTGGTTAAAAAAATATCAACATCATTTCAAACCTTTTTAGAATCACCTCCTTCAACAGGGATTTCTTTATAGTGGCTACTGCCAGAGATACCATTGATCAACAGCTAGGGAATTATGGAGCAGGATTTCAACTGAACAGATCCTCCCTCCCTTCAACATCCTTAACAGTAGTAGACAGTTTTCAATCAACCTTTCAAGTCTTGATTGGCTTCTGGCCCCTGGAAGGACTTTTGACAGCTTTGATAAAGTGGCTTTGTCTAGAAAATTGATGAAGTATTAAGGGATACTGCATAAAGTCATTGCAGCGTCCGTGACTAAGGCGTTGCTAGTCTGACTCGTAATTCCAGCGTACCGCGATCGAAACCCACTGCTCGCTGCGTGGATTTTTATCATGGTATAGGGCGTCGCAGTCCCCTCTGTGGCTAAGTCGATGCGAATGCTTCGCTTCGTAATGCCGGGATGCCGGGTTCGATCCCAGCTGCGGGCCATGCGCCTTGCGTTGGTTTCGACAGTGGTATCAAGAAAGCGGAGCGTCCAAAAAGCAATGGCAAACTACTGGAGGTAAATTTGCCTAGGAAAAGCCTAAATTGGGTACTAGGATGGCTGTCCTGGGGAAGTAAAGACGGCCGGTGTAATGCTGACCTCATTACCCACCGAGTGCCGATTGGTCTGTAAAAATATGGGACGCTCTTCCCATATACCTGATGCGCATAAGGCGTGAAAAGTTTAGTTTTGTTCCTTTACTTTTGTATAGTCATTCACATAATTGAGCCAGAATCTAATGCTGTTTTCGTAATTGGGTGGGAGCTGGAGACTAATTCATACATTTTACACTAGAAGAGATTAATTTTGTGGGGTCATATGTAATATTTTGATTGACTATACTCATCATTTTTTAAGACAACAACAGTTACCACCCAAAAACAAACTGAATTTAATTGACCCATTTGTAAACAACTTATGGTTCTTTGATGCCATTTCCATCCTATCTAGGGAAAACATAATATCTTAAGCTGACAAAGGGGTCATTGCATTAATATTTTGAGCTGAAACCGAGTCACCCTTCTAATATTTTGAGCTGAAAACGGACCTCCCACTAATATTTTGTGCTGAACACGGACATCACATTCAAATTTTGAGCTGAAAACCAGTCACCTCGCTAATATTTTGAGCTGAAAACGAGTCACCTTCTAATATTTTGAGCTGAAAACGAGTCACCTTCTAATATTTTGAGCTGAAAACGAGTCACCTCGTTGATATTTTGAGCTTAAAACCAGTCACCTCGCTAATATTTTGAGCTGAAAACGAGTCACCTCGCTAATATTTGGAGGTGAAAACACACATATTCACAAACACAGTTTTGTCATCATCATCATCATCATCATCATGTCCCATGACGATACGTGTATACAGTCTCTTGTCCAGTCCAATTCATTTGGCCTATACCCTCAGTTATTTTTTTTTTTTTTTTTTTCATTTTTTTTTTTTTTTTTTTGCTTGATTCCCATTCCCCTTTTCCAGATTTATCGTTCCAGTCGCCACTCCGCTTTTCTAGTTCATTACTTTACATGTTTTTTTTTTTTTTTAGACATAATAAATGTGGACCCCCCCCCCCCCCCCCCTTTTCTTCCTGCTACACCCGTATTTTTTAAATTTCTTGTTGTTGTTGCAGGTTTCGTCAGAATTACAGTCTGTCTTATTTTGCTGCAGTTTATTGGATACCTCAAATTTCGCGACAACAGGACCTCTGGCAGCACGTTGTCTTTGTTGTGTGAGTCACTGTTTGATTTTATTTAGTATAATCCCTTGAGGTGGAGGGGGCAGCGTCCGTGGCTTTGGCGTTGCGAGTCTGACTAGTAATTCCAACGTACCGCGATCGAAACCCACTGTTGGCGGCGTAGATTCGTATCATGGTATGGGGTGTCGCAGGTCGACCCAGCCTAAAATGGGTACTAGGATGGCTGTCCTGGTAAAGTAATGCTGACCACATTATCTATCCAGTGCCGATTGGTCTGTAAAAATATTGCTGCTCTTATCACATGCCTGATGCGTCTAAGGCGTTTACTTTACCTACTTGATAAGAATGGGGAAATTAAAAAAAAAAAAATGACCTTGGCTCCTATGTCGACCCAGCCTTGAGTGGGTACCAGGTACATCATGGGAAGTAAAGGAGGCCGGGGTAATGCTGACCACATCACCTACCAAGGGCTGTTTAGTCTATAAAATATAGGTCTAGCCCTGCATACCTGCTACACCTGAAGGCGTGGTAGAGGGTCCTTTACTTACTTTTAACACCACTTAGGAGATTGGCTGGCGGCGTCCGTGGCTAAGGCGTTGCGAGTCCGACTCGTGAGCCAGCATACCGCGATCGAAACCCACTGCAGGCTGCGTGGATTTTTGTCGTGGTATGGGACGTCGCAGGTCGACCCAGCCTAAAATGGGTACCAGGATGGGCTGTCCTGGGAAAGTAAAGACAGCCGGCGTAATGCTGACCACATTACCCACCGAGTGCTGATGGTCTGTAAAAATATGGGACGCTCTTCCCATATGCCCGATGCGCCGATAGGCGTGAAAAGGGATCTTTACTTTACTTTACTAGGAGATTGGCTGAATCAGCTGTACATACATGTCGTAACTGTAACCGTCTCACAGGTTTATACTGGTTTATACACCGGATCAGCAACATTACTCATGGGGTAGCAACTCCTAAATGCTCCATTATACTTTTAACTAAAGCCTGAATCAGATGAAAATCAGAGCAGTGTATGAGTTCCGTAGCACTGGTGAGGATCCTGAAATACTTTGGGTAGACTATTACCTCCAAATTCTGGCTGGGCAGGGCCTTTAGGTTAGTCTTTTCGATTTCCAACTGTCAAGGAATTTTTTTAAGTGCGCAAGAATACACACGGGTGTCCGATCTTTCTACCCAGAGACCAGGGGAAATTACTAGAAGTCCATGTGAGAAAATCCCAGCCTTCACTGGGGCCTAAGCCCGGGACTTCGAGCACTCGGGACGGATGGCATGCCTCGAGACCACCCAGTTCCCATAGGAGTCAGCCCCACTCAGACCCTCTCTCCGAACATGCCGTGAAAGGTGGAGACTGTTATGCTTAATTAAGAGTGGCATGCATAGCTTCAGACGACCCAGGTAGTTAGAATCCTCTTAATAATGTTCCCTAGGATATACAGCTGTTTTAGGAAACGAACAAGCGAAAGACTGGCTGGCTCTGCACATTTAAGTGATGGATTGATGCACGACGAGCTAGATGTTGTACGGTCACTTTGTGGGCCGGTGAACGGCGCGGAAGCACAGATGGGTTATCATGGTCTGAAGACAATGGTGCTGCGAGGGGTGGCCCTGGAATCTGGGTGACGATAAGCACTCCAGGGAAAGGTGAGACGCATATACAGTCAGACTGCTATTAGTACTACTGGAACTGGAACTCTGTGATTGCTGCTGAAGTTGGGGACAAAGCGCTTATGAGAACATCCCGTGTGCAGTGATATCGATTCCTTTTTAAACAATAAACTTTTATTTAGTGAAAAAATGTGATGTCTCCACACTAAAGGTTCTGAGACTGTCGACCAGATTGGCCGACACATAGAAAACATTAGGCAACAACATTACTAATCCTATTTGAGAGCATAATAATAATAATGTGACATATGGTAAATACATATATTAGTTATTTAGTTAGTTTGTTGTGATATGATCATTGCACCCTGGATATGTCCATAGGTGATCAAATCCTTCCCTCAATATAAATCCCAGCGTTCTGTGACCAATAGTGCCAGTTTTTTTTTTTTTTTTTTTTGATTGATAATTCTGTTTGTATGTCCGGTGTGACTCTCGCTTTTGGCTATGCCGATCTTATCTTCTGAGTCTTTAATTCTGGTGAGCAATGTAGAAACGCTGTCTCGAAATTCCTACACCCTTACCACTTCTCTGAGGGCATTATTAAAAGCAGCATGATCTATGGCAGTGATAGCGGATCCAGCCAACTTATCATCCCTTTGGTTTTCAACGACGCCAGCGTACCCGGAACGTAAATAAAGATGACGTTACTCACAGCTGACTTCTGTAATGGCTCAGTAAACTGCTTTCGCACAGAAGCTGCCTGGATCTTCCTGATCATGCTCATGGAATCGCCAAGTCCACATGCACGGGTATAGTCTTGTGTTCTTAGACATACGACTGCTTGCGTTACCTCCATTTCCTTCGTCGTCATGCTGCTTGTTGACATGGAGAAATGACCTTTCTCTGGCTTCTTTGATTGTTCTCCCCGTTGAACGTGCTGTGAGCTCCCATACACTTGTTTTTTGTCGTATAACAGATCCGCCTATGTAGATCACTACATCTGCTTCGTCGCAGTTAACGCTGATGAGAGCGTTGACCTCTGCATTGACCCTAACAGCATTCTCCTCCCTGTATCTTCTGTCCAGCTTGACAATACAAGAAACGTTGCAATAAATTATAGTTTATTAATATTATTATTCTCTTATTATATTATATTATTTATTTATTTTTTTATATTATTATATTATTATATTTTTAATGTAATAATGTATTTGAAATGTACAATCACATCTTCTAAGAATAATTTATACACATGGTTAGTGTGGACTGCGTGGCCTCTGTACAAAATGTGTGGGGGAGGGGGAGGATAATTTCCCAACACTTAAAACAACTGGGGGCTGGGGGGGGGGGGGAGAGGTCAAAGCTAAGCTTCCACGTTCCGTCGCCTATGTTGTTTTCTATCCCTAGATACCTTAATTTGAGAAAAAGTAATAGCTTTACGTTAGTTCTACATCCTGACAGAGTTGGGTGTTTGTGTGTGGGTTTTTCTTTAATGGCCTTGGCTCCCAGGTGGACCCAGTCTCACATGGGTACTAGGTAAAGTCCTGGAAAGTAAAGGCAGTGGGCGTGATTCTGACCACATCACCCTTAAGTACCGATTGTCTATACAAGATATGTCTAGCTCTACATGACAGGTGAGTCTTAAGGCGCGAAAAAGTGTCTTTTGAGGGCTGGATGTTCGGTTGTTGTTGTTGTTGTTTTTTGTTTTTTTTATTCCGTTGGGGCACATAAGATGTTTGGTTACATTTGTGTATTAGAAATCTGAATGTTGACAGTGATGGTGAAAGGGACGGAGAGTCAATGGGTTCAGTTGTTGGAACTTGCTGAGATCATGCGCGGATGCAGGGCTATCATGTTTACGGAATGCTGTTGGGCACGTTCGGCTAGTATACCAGAGCTGTACTTGATTCCAGAGGCGCACATGAATGCGTTGAAGTGCAGACGAATTATTCTGTTTAATGCAGGCAATAGCACTTTCGCTAAGCGTGGTATTGCCTTCGGGAGTCAGTCAATGACTCTCAGTGGCCCCCAGAATGATACAAATGCCGCCCTCTCTACTACCACCATTAACTTTAACGGGATGGTAGCGCACACAGTATAAAACGCTGGTCTAGCCAAATCTGCATATCTCAGTTCTGGGATAGGTTTACCTCAATTGTATGTAGTTCGAAGCTGTCACATGCCTCATCACTAATTGCATTTTACATAAATCTGTCAGCTCTTATGTTGAAAACGGGGGGTCTAATTAATACTCTGTAATAATTATCCCGTGTACCCTTCAGGTTTGCCTTCACCGTTACCATTTATAAAGTTTTCAAAGCTCATGAATGCGCCTGGAATTCTTACCGTCTCCAGTAATGCTAACACTAGTATTTACCGTCTGTTTTATACAGACGAAAATTTTTGGTGGTTAGCTCACCTCTGAATCTTAGTCTTTATCTAGAAACAGATCTGCACATACGTTTAACATATATGTATGCAGGCACTTGTTCCCTACCTCTCGGCTTAAAGACAACGGCAATTATAGTAAAATCGTCCCCGTGTGGGATGCAATTTTTCGTTATTTGAGTGAGTGAGTGACTTTCTACCCCACTAGGACATCACACAAGCGATAAACACTCGATGACACAACGTGCCACCATGTGGATGAGGATCACCGTGGAGAGGTCCCAGAAACCGCGTTCAGACATTTGGCCATATTTATGGCCTGCCTATTTTGCGGCCCCTGGCAAAAGCCAGAGTGGGGCTTCAAATAACAAAAAATTACGTCCTGAAAAGGACGTAAAGACTTTGATAATTGGTATTTTTATTTCAAACTTTTTTCCTTTTTTTTTTTTTTTTTTGCCGGGCGCCCTGAATGTGTCCGGGCCATAAATATGGCCTAACGGCTGAAAGGGGTTTCTGGGACCTCTCCACGGTGGATCTTTATGAGCATGGTGGCACTTTGTGTTTATCGCTTGTGTGATTTCCTCGTGCGGTACAATAAGAGAGGGTTTAGAGAGAGAGAGAGAGAGGGGGGGGTGAGAAAGAGAGAAAACGCTTCTTTAAGTTTCAAGGGAGATAACAGCGGAATACAGAGTCTAAATTTTTTCAAGGGACGTAAGAGAAGATTACTCAAATGTATAAAACTCCAGTGAATGTTAACTTTTAGTGATTGTGACAGTAAACTATGAGTATTTGCACATAAACCTTTCTGCCAGTATCTGTTATACTCGACACTTCACCTAGAATGGCATTAGCAAATTTAAATTATCTTATAGGAACTATATGGAAGGAGTTGTTAGTTTAATGAAAATGTACAGACAGTCAGAACGACACCTAAACTTTAAATAATATAGTAACTTACACATTCTTACATTCTTATTAGGACGTAAATTTTGTTATTTGAAGCCCCACTCTGGCTTTTGCCAGGGGCCACAATATAGGCAGGCCATAAATATGGTCAATTGTCTGAACGCGGTTTCTGGGACCTCTCCACGGTGATCCTCATCCACATGGTGGCACATTGTGTCATCGGGTGTTTATCGCTTGTGTGATGTCCTGGTGGGGTAGAAAGTCAGTATAGTAACTAGTTTTGTCATTTCTTTATGCGATTCAATTTTTAGCTATTTTCTAATCCTACTTTGGCTTATTGCCAGGGGCCCTACATATAATAACCGGGCTTGAAATTTGGCCTAACGACTGAATGGGGTTTTAGAACCTCTCCACGGGTAATCCTAATCTGCCTGGTGGCACTTTGTGTCATCAGGTGTTTATCGCTTGTGTGATGTTCTAGTGGAGTACGACCTACCTTCCCATAGTACGCACGCACGCGAGCACACACACACACACACACACACACACATACACACACGTCAAGCCTCTAGACACACACACACACATATATATATATATATATATATATATATATATATATATATATATATATATATATATATATATATATATATATAAACACACACACACACATTAGAGTGGAATAAGTCACTCTTCTTTGGTACCGAGCTGACAAGATGTACCGATCATCATCTCTGTTGGTGCAGCTAGGGGGACCTGGCCGGTGGCGATCCACCCTACTTCCTGCTGTCTGAAATCTCTCCAATATTATTTGGATACTAGATAGTGGCGTGACACTGCACGCCGTGTAGCAACTTTACTTACTTTAGACCTACCATTAAAGCCATCATTCTTTCCTCGTTCTTTCTAGTGTCGAAGATTTTTTCTTGGTGGCCTTGTTTTCGCATGTGATGAAACAGCCATAAGTATGCTGATTGTTCAAAAAATTAGGTGTGCAGTCTGTTCATGAACAGTCGCCATTTCAAAAAGGAGGTCAATAAGCAGGATTACTTTACCTGTCTGGTTGCAGCGAAGTTTAGAAAAATAAAAGACTGATTCAAAGTGTGAATGTTATGGTCAGCAAACAGAATTGCTTGTGGTCATCATGGTTGTTGGGGAGTTTATGTTTATGTTTATTCCACGGATCGGTGAGTTGTTTTCAT
>CAJHNH020000224.1:2624909-2662409 GCA_905116865.2 Candidula unifasciata | reverse complement strand
GGGTCTGGGCTGTCCACTTTAATCGTGTGTAAATATTCTCTTTAACAGTTTATGTTTTTACATTAACAGTATACGGGGTCATAGAAAATTGTTACCGTGACTCAAAACTGTCATTATAATAGAAGTACTTAGTGGATATACATGTGTGGCATATTAAAATGTTCAAACAAGTTTCAAGGTTTGTGTGCCATTGCGTGAAAGTGGAGCATCTGTGGGAGCCAGAATGAATGAATGAAGTTCAACCCCACCGGGCCCGCACAACGAGCGATAAACATCCGGGGACACAAAGTGCCACCATTCAGATAAAAATCACCCAATCGGAAGTCCCAGAAGCCTATGTTCACCCGTTAGGTTATATAAAGGCCCCTGACAACAGCCGGATTAACAGTTTTTCAGTTATACAGTTTCGTCCCTTTAGGACGAAATTTTTTGTTATTTTAAGCCCCAACCTGGCTCTTGCCAGGGGCCGCAATATAGGCAGGCCATAAATATGACCAATTGTCTGAACGCGGTTTCTGGGACTTCTCCACGGCGATCCTCATCCACATGGTGGCACTTTGTGTCATCGGGTGTTTATCGCTTGTGTGATGTCCTGGTGGGGTAGAAAGTCAGTCAGTCAGCCGGATTAACCTTTACGTCCTTTTCAGGATGAAATTTGTTGTTATTTGAAGCCCCACCCTGGCTTTTGCCAGGGGCCGCAATATAGGTAGGCCATAGATATGGCCAATTGTCTGAACGCGGTTTCTGGGACCTCTCCACGGTGATCCTCATCCACATGGTGGCATTTTGTGTCATCGGGTGTTTATCGCTTGTGTGATGTCCTGGTGGGGTAGAAAGTCAGTCAGCCAGAGTGGGGCTTTAAAATAACGAAAAATTGCGCCCCATACTAGGACGGGTGCGAGTAGGTCATCATGTCTCTTGGTGCATCTAGGGCGACCTGGCTGGTGGCAATCCTATAAACTTCCTGTGACCGGAAATGGCTCCACAATATAATAGTAGAGTGTGACACTGCAAGCCGTCTAGTAATTGACAGACAGATAAACTACTTTCAACCGACGATATAGCCTTCATTGTTTGTAATGTGTCAAGTCCTCTTCTCCATGGCATGGTTGTTGCAAGTGATGAAACAATCGAAGTTTTGCTGATTGTAAAACAAATTAATTAAAAGCGAAATTTTTTGTACATAGAATGTCAGTCAGTTCAATTGCTTAACCTGTTTTTTTTTTTTTTTTTAAATGGAATTTAAAAAAAAAAAAAATTTAAAATGTTCATTTACGGTCAGCAAACCAAACTGCATGTGGTCACCATGGTTGTCGGTGATTTCTCTTCATGCTTTACCTGTAAGGAGGACTGTCATGGGAAGATATAGCATCATTTTTACTAACAACTTTTTTAATCCTACTATCCGCATAAATAAAAGTGTAATGGAAAATAATAGAGCAGCCATTGACTTTTTGACGGCGATCGGGTGGTCTAGCGCATCAGCGATTGGATGGGTCATTGGCTGGCCAATGGGTAACTTCGTTACCAGTCCGATTTGTGGTTGGAGTCATTGCATCAACATTACAGGAGTCCTCTTTGGGACTATTTGGTGCTGAGCAGTTTTAAACAATTAATTTGACGCAAATGCAATGCAAAGCTATTTTACGTGCGGCACAGAACCTGGCCACGGTTCTAACATAAAGCTCTCCATTCAGGGATGCTGGTTGATTTCTTTAAAGCTAAGAAAGCAAGCGAATATCAAGGGCATATTATTTTATTCTTATCTGATGTCAAACCAGTGGCGTAGCTAGAGTATGTTATGGGGAAGGGGGTCAAAACGGGTAGCCTCTCGTCAGGGGGAACCACAGTGAGTTTTATTTGGTTAAAAAAGGTTTAAGGGGCCCCATCCTATACAAATGTAGACGCGTTTCCCTGATCAACACCGGTTACATTTTTTTTTAAATAGTTTTGCTTTCGGTAGTCTGGCCAGACAAATATACTGGTATATGAACATTTAAAGTAATTGTAAAAGACACTTGTCCACGATTTGAGCGTATTGGGCATAAGGGGAAAAATCTATATTTGATAGACAATCGGCCCCAGTGATGTGGTCAGCATCACATCAACCGCCTTTACTTCCCAGAACTTCACCTGGTACCCATTCAAGGCTACTTCGCCTTGGGAGCCAAGGTCATTTTCAAAGCATTCAAGCGTCTGGTTACTACACCCTGGCAGCTACTAAAACATATACTCGAATATAGTTTTCTAGTTTTCAATGTTACTTGCAAAGGCATTAAACAGGCTTCCTGATTATGCACTGCAAAGTCTTTCAAAGCGGCCCTAGAACTGAGCAATGGCCAATTCCAATTTCAAAACAATGTCTGACCAATTGAGCGTCAAATGCTTTGGGTAGCCCGTGTCTGAAACATGTATTTTTTTTTTTAAGCTTTCATCAAAAAAAAAGGGATTTATCTCTTCCAGTACAGCTTGGAGGTAGAACAAACCTCTTATAAATTGTTACCAGGTACTCGTGATTCCATAATCTTTAGGAGCTGTAAGACAAAGAGGCACACCACACAATATGCCTTTGCCTAGAAACCACAGCGACTATATCTGCTATACGGACAAGTTTAGCTTTTTACAGGTGAAGAGAATAGAAGAAAACTGATTAGGTTATCCGTTATTTTAAATCTAAAATTCCTCAGAAAACTTATGTGTCCACCCAAACTGCACACAGCTGAGCAACAACTTGACTGAGCGAATCCAAAGTTTGATCTCTCAGAAGACGATCTTAGCCAAGGAGCAAGATGACCTGCTTAGATCCGTCTCGCTGCAAATTCCTGAAAACGACGTCATTCTTTTATCTGCTGCCTCAAGCAACCATTACGATGAGATGCAGGCCATGTTACACTCCCTCCATAGCATGGTCTTTCCAGAACTGTCGAAGACTGAAAACTTCTCTCTGGTTCTGTGGGATATCGGGCTAACTTCAGATCAACGCCAGAAGGTTTGTTGTTTCTGACTTGAACAAAAATGGTAATTAGCTACAGATTTTTTACATGATCTAACAAGTCAAAAGTGATGTTATAAATGTCCAAATGTTTGTTTAACATAGTGGTATGACTGCACTCTTTAACTGAGGGATTATTTCTTTCAATGTTTGGCTCTACATAAAAATAATTGTAATAAGTACATGTAATACTAAACTGTTTTGAAGTTTCAAACTGCAAGAGAATCTAGGTACATGATATAGCGAACTACATGAAACACACACCTACATGAAATATCCAACTGCAAGAAACATCCAACTACATGAAACATCCATACATACACCAAAAAATATATTTATATAAAATATCAAACAGCAGGAAACATCTGACTACATGAAATATGTAACAACATGAGATATCCAACTACCGGAAATTTCAAAATAAATGGAACATCCAAAGTCATGAAACATCCAACTAAAATAAACATAAAAATACATACAACATATAATTATGTTAAATCCAGTAATACAATTTTGAACTATATGGAACACCCAATTACACGAAACACCCAACTAAATGAAACACCCAACTAAATGAAACACCCAACTACATGAAACACCCAACTAAATGAAACACCCAACTAAATGAAACGCCCAACTACATGAAACACCCAACTACATGAAACACCCAACTACATGAAACACCCAACTAAATGAAACACCCAACTACATGAAACACCCAACTACATGAAACACCCAACTACATGAAACACCCAACTACATGAAACACCTAACTAAATTAAACACCCAACTACATGAAACACCCAACTAAATGAAACACCCAACTAAATGAAACGCCCAACTACATGAAACACCCAACTACATGAAACACCCAACTAAATGAAACACCCAACTAAATGAAACGCCCAACTACATGAAACACCCAACTACATGAAACACCCAACTACATGAAACACCCAACTACATGAAACACCCAACTACATTAAACATTTTGCTAAATATAACATCCAGCTACAGGAAACATCCAACTACATTAAACATCTTGCTAAATAAAATATCCAGCTACAGGAAACATCCAACTACATTAAACATATTGCTAAATAAAACATCCAACTACATGGAGCATTCAACTACATGAAATGTTTTGCTAAATAAAACATCCAACTAGATAAAACATCCAACTACATGAAACACCCAACTAATGAAACACACAACTACATGAAACATTCAACAGCATGAAATATCTAACACTACATGAAACGTGCAGCTACATGAAAACCCAACTACATGTGAAACATCTTTGCTAAATAAAACCTCCAACTATATGAAATATTCAACCGTATGTGAAATCCGGCTACACAATTTATCAAATTAAAGTCAAAACAAAGTTTTTTTTAATTTTTTTGCAACTTTTCAACATGATCACAGAGAGCAATGTGTATGACCGTCTTTGGTAGAACTTTCACTAACTTAATAATTGTCTTATCCAACATAATCTTTTCACCACTTGCCAATAATGATACTAATTTAATCTTTTTTTTTCTTTTCTTTGTGTTTCCAAAGCCGTCACTAGCAAAAAATGTGTCAGATCTTTCCCCAACTTGTAAAAATTTATTTTCTCGTTCGTCAACTTTTTGGTCAACTTCATGAACTGACAGCTAGCTTTTCAACAAGATCACATGCTACAACTTGTAAACTTTCACTTCTGTTGATCTACTTTTACCATCAAACGACAATTTCCAATGGTCAGTCTACCCAACTAATCTTATAAGCGCCCCCACCTTTTTTTTTTGTCCAGCTGAGTGTCTCTGGTAGAACTAACACTAACTTAATAATGTTCTTATCCAACAGACATCTTTTTAATATTTCAACATAGATCAACATGTCAACTTTGGCACTGAAAGACTCTTTTTTTCAAAGCGGTCACTAGTAAACATTGTCAGGGCTTTAAATAATTGTTAAACACTTTCAATTTGTAATCACATGCTACAATTTTTGGATTTTCAACTAGTGTTTCGACTTTTATAAACAAATGGACGATTTTCAGATTTCAAACTGCCTGGGTATTTTTTTATAAGGCATCAGCTTGTCCCCTCACTGTTCAACGACATCTAACACCTTGTCATAATTATCCCATTTTCTTATTAAAATAACGCATAGCACCAGCGCACACCACCCGTTGCACCCCCACCACCACGCGCTATCCACCGAACCACCCCTCTAGCTGCAAACCAAGGCAGCGCTACCTACACAACACCACACTACCAGCTGAACCACCCCGTACTGCCCACACCACACAGTGCTACCCACAGAACCACTCAACGCACCCACACCACGCCAGCCGCCGAACCACTCTGTGCTACCCATAGCTCACCGCGCTAACCGATGAATCAACTGGCTGGTGCTCCCACAATAACATGCGGCACCCGCACCACTCTGCTACTTCCGTGGCACATAATATCATCAAAGACTATAATACACTAACTATTAGCAGATGCCTACGACATGCTTTGCAACCCATTGATCGGACCATAACTCAGTTGTAGAGAGGCGCAGCCACACAACCTGACAATAACAGGGGCCCAAACAACGTATGCTGCCAACACTAATACACGTACGATATGCTCGACAACCCATATATCAGATGCCAACATATCGCAGCCTAGCTACCACTTAAACCATGAATCACCATCACATAACCCTGAGACACCACACTCGCTCCCTTTGCCATAATTATCCTATTGTAACATACGTCATGTCTCCTTCAGCTGATACACCAGCACGACAACTTGACCCCACTACTCTCTGTTTTTCTTTATAAAATAAATACAACTTTTAAAAAGTTCTGCTCCGGCTACTGGTAACCTAACCCAATGGTATACTTGTGGAGAGTGATCTCCGTTGTGCCTTGTCCGTCATCAGACAAAATTACAGATATCATAAAGACAAAACAGTATCAGCAACACACTGATATTTTGAAACTAAATTGTGAGTTGTTTGTTATTGTTTCTTTTGTTATGATACTGGTGGCAGAGAACTTATGGTTTATAACCGTGTGCAATGACGCTGGTTTACATCTCCCGACTTTATCTTTTTCACTTTTTTTTTAATACTTTGATTTATGCTGATGTTTTCACCATGTTCTTGTTAACAGTGCTTGAGGTTCTTCTTTTTGACCATTTCTTTTGAAACAGATTTCGTTATATTGGGGCTCTTGCAATATACACAAAGGGCATGGAAGGGAGGGGGGGGGGGCTTGCCATATATCCAAGGGGGGCGTGGAAGGGGGGGGGGGCGAGGGTCTTTTTGCCATATACCCAATGGGTCATTGGGGGTCTTGCCATATATCTGGCCGACTCTACATTTAGAACAGCTGTGTATATGGCAAGACCATCACACAATGCAATTTGTGTGAATGTAAGAGGAGAAATAAGCAGGCATATTTTCTGAAATAACTGCATTTGATTATGACCTTATCTTTTTTAATTACCTTCAGGATTTGTTGAAGACATTTTATTTCTGTTGTTTCTGGCGGTTTTGGGTGGTAATTTCGTTGCATCGCTCAAAGACTTATTTCCCTTTCTTGTTTTCACCACAAAAGTGGTGCAGACAGTAAAAGCCAGTAGCTGGAGGAATAGTACATGACAGGGCGAGCAGGGACCGATCAGCAGAATGTCGGGTGTAGGACATAAGAGATTCCTCGGGCAGGAAACTGCCTGAGACGGGAGAAGGAGCGAGAAAATGTGTGTTGTGTAATGATGAGATGATTTCTTGAATATTTCTAACAGGTAGAAAAATGCTGTCGCTGTCAAGTAATCTCTTTTCCTTTTGAGAAGTTCCCAAAGCGCATCAGCGATTTACACACGTATATGTGGAAACCGTTACTTATCCGCGTGAGTATCGCTACCAATAATAGTCGAATCGATTGTGTTTATGATCCTAATATAGTCTAGAAAAATTAAGTAATCTTTTAAACTTGTAATCTATTAATCTTAGTTTTAGCTTCGTAGCAAACGTGTCACCCCATAGTTGTTTCGCTCCAGTGCCAACGAAAAACTACAGAATATTCATCACTGTATCTTGTGGAAACATATAGACACAGACTGCAGTCTCAGCATACACACGCATTAAAAGCATAAGGCAGCCATCAGAAGTGCTAATACACACAGTCGGACATTAGAAAGGCAATTCGTTATCGATGGAAGTAGCAGATGCTTACAGATGAGTAGTTGCACATGCCATCAATTTCAATCACACAAGGCACCAACAATTCTGTGGCAACAGGAAACGCTCCATTTTTTTGTTTTTTGTTGTTGTTGTTGGAACTACAGTTCACAACTTCACGTTGGTTGTGGTTGAAAAAAAAGAACATTCCAAATGAGATACGCAGCAGACAGTGTCGCACCATGCACTAAAGTCAGTATCTGGGTGACAAAACTATCCTTTCAGTCTACAAATGAAGGAAAATGCAACGGCCACCGTCTGTCAGAAGAAAACCATTTGGCACGACTAACAACAGTGACCGCGCCTCGGTTCATTTTGACCGGATGACAAATGTGAAATAGCATGTCAGTTCCTGGGAAGTAAAGGCCACCATTGATATAAACATTTAGCTCAAACACCATATACCTAATTTGCCAGTGGGGGGAAACAAGATCAACAACTACTACTGCCACTCCTACAGCAACTGTTGCTGCTACTGCAACTACTACCACTACTAATACTAGTACTACAAATAATTTTACTAATGCTGCTCCTGCCTGCTACTACTACTACTACATCCAATTCTCCTGCTGCTATTACTGCTACAACAACAACTACTACTAATTCTGCTACTGATACTACTAATACTACTACACCTGGTTCTTTTGCAACTGCTGCCCCTAAAACAACAGCAAAAACAACAACTACTACTATTACTACTACTAATTCTACTACTGCTGCTACTACCACAACTAATTCTACTACTTCTGCTATTACAACTAATTCTACTACTACTACTATTACAACAACAACTACTACTACTACTATTTACTCTACTATTACTTCTACTATTACTACTACCACTACTACTAGTACTAATTCTACTACTGCATCTACTGGTAATGATGTCACTGCGGCTTTTACTACTGCAACTGCTACTGCAGCTACTATAACTATAGCAGCAACTACCACTACTACAATTACTGTTACTGCTAATATTACAATTACTGCAACGACTACAACTGCAACTACGATCACTACTGCTACTACTACAACCACTACTACTTCTGCTGCTGCTGCTGTTTTTACTATTGTTACTTCCATTACAACTATTTTGGCTGTTACTACTACTAAAACTACTATTACTTCTACTACTATACTACTTCTACTACTACTACTACTACTACTACTACTACTACTACTACTACTACTACTACTACTACTACTACTACTACTACTACTACTACTACTACTACTACTAGTGCAACTACTGCAACTACAGCTGCTGCTGCTGCTACCACAACTGTCACCACCACTTTTTCTCTTCTTTACTTCATCTTTTACTGCTTTGGATGTCGAGGGAAATATACGCTTCTGCTTCTTGCTCTTCTGGCCTCCTCGACCATAAACACATCGGGCTGTTGTAGAGTTTCTTTGATGTTATCGTTTCCTCCTGTTCTTGGTCTACCTCGTGATCTTCCCCTATCTCCTATTTTGTAGTATGCCTTGTGTAGTATGTCGTCACAAGGCACTCTCTCTAAGTGGGAAAACCATTTGATTTGCTGTCTTTACATGTAATTTAACATTGTTACTGTGCTTTTCATTTATGACCCGGTTCTTGATTTTACTTCTTCTGGTTGCTCCTGACGCCTTTCTCATTGCCATGGTAACTAATTTTCTTTTCTGGTTTGTTATGAATGACTATGTCTGGCACTGGTAACATACATTTGGAATGAATATGTTTTTTTTTGTGAGATTTTTCTTTGTGCTGATTGGCATTGTCTTGTGCTGTAAAACGGGAGCTACCTGTCTCTCAATGCTTGGTTTGGTTTATCGCATTGGGAGATTTTTGTGTGTGTGTGTGTTTTTTTTTTTTTTTTAATTCTTTATCCTTTAACCTTGGCATCTATGAACTTCTTTTAACTATAGTGAAAAGGAGACAAACGCAATGGAATAGACATATAATTAGATCTAACAGCCTCGTAAAAAAAAAACAATACTGCAGGGCCCAGTTTAGGAAAAGAGGAGAAGAGGCAGACCAGGAAAGACCTGGTTAGAGACCTTGACTGATTGGACAGGCCTCAGGCATGCAACCATGAAGTCCATAGCAACTGACCGCAAAACGTGGAGAAAGCAGATAAGACAGTCAACGTAAATTGGTGACCCAGCGACCCGCATTGTTACAGCATGATGATGATGATGAATACTTTCTCTAATTTACCATCTTCCGTGAACGTTGTTACAAGATATCTAATGCATCTTTTTTTTTACCCCAGTGTTAAATTTAGGTGCCTTTTCTTTCTTCCTGTAAGGTTAATAAACCAGACCACAAATATAACCATCCTCATTACCGCCATCTTAACCATCATCACTACTACAACAACTATCATTATTATTCATACACTAATCATTGCCTTACTGATCAAACAGTCTCCCAAATATAAAGCACCAGGAGCTGATAGATTACCAACAGAAATAATTCAAGCAGCAGGTGAAAGCAGCATCAGATGGCTTCACATAATATTCAATGCAGCATAGGTACAACAAACGGCCCCTATTGATTGGCAACATGCAATAGTTATACCATTGTGGAAGAACAAAGGAAGCAAATGAGAATGCGGTCAATATCGAGGCATCTCTCTTTTAAGCCATGTTGGCAAAATGTATGCCAAGATAATAGAAACAAGACTGAGACCAGTGAAAGAACCACAGCTGGCAGAAGAACAGATGGGATTTAGGAGAAATAGAAGCTGCACAGATGCAATCTTCACACTAAAACAGTTAATAGAAAAGAACATTGAATACAATAAGAACTTATTTGTGGTATTCGTAGACCAGGAGAAGGCATTTGACAGAGTCGACAGACAATTATTATGGAAAGTAATGGCAAGATATAGAGTAAGCGAACGCCTTATCGAAGTGTGCAAAAGTTTATACAGGGATTGTAGAAGTGTAGTTAGAATAAATCAGGGAACATCTCATCCTTTCACAGTGACATCTGGAGTAAGACAGGGGTGTGTCTTATCACCACTGCTGTTTATTATACCTACATCGACAGTATATGCAAGAATGCTAAGCCCATGAATGAAGATCTTAGTAAGATCAACGAATTACTCTTTGCAGATGACCAGGCCTTGATAGCAGATACAGCCATGAAATTGCAACAACATCTAACATCCATGAATGAAGAATGTAAAACAAATAATATGAGAATCAACACTGAAAAGACAGAAGTAATGCCAATAGGAAAAAAGAAGACAGATCTAAACATAGCAATAGAATACAAAGGCTTTAAACAGGCATCTGAGTTTAAATATCTGGGAACTACATTTACCGAAGATGGGAAATTGGATAAAGAAATTAACATTAGATGCAGTAAAGCAAACCAAGTATTGGGACAGCTAGCTCCCCTCTTACAGCATAAGACAATCACAATCAGCACAAAGAGACATCTTATTCAAAGCAAATTTATTCCAACTCTGTGCTACCAGTGCCAGACATGGTCACTCACAACAAACCATAAAAGAAAATTAGTAACCACGGAAATGAGATGTCTGAGAAGGGCTGCAGGAGTGATCATAAGAGATAAGATCAGGAATGAGATCATAAGAGAACAAGTCGGCACAGAACCAATTCTGGATTACATACAAAGACTGCACGTGAAATGGTTTGCCCACTTAGAGACAATGCCTTGTGTACCATACCATACAAAGCATACATGGAAAGAGAAGAAGGGCGTAGAGCACGGGGTAGACCAAGAACAAGATGGAAGGATAACATCAGAGAAACTCTACAACAACACGATGTGCCTATGGTCGAGGCAGCCAGAAAAGCTAGAAACAGAACCTTATATCTCCCTCGACACCCACAGCGGTAAAAGAGGAAGGGAAGAAGAAGAAGAAGAATCATTGCCATAACTTCTACAAAAAGCACTATTATTACTACTACAATAATCACCATCATTACGGCTAATAACCATCCGTATCAATGTTATCATAATCCTCGTCACTGCTACAATAAACATCAACATAACTACTAAAAAAAGTTACAGTCATTATAGCTACAATAACCATCACCATACTAACACAATAACCACTATAATTAGTAGTACAATAATTAACAAAATCCCTGCTACAGTAACCTACATCATCGCCACTGCCATAACTATGATATATACTTAAAAAACCACAATCATAACTACTACAATAACCACCATCACCACTTCTACAATAACCACCCTCAGTATTACAACAATAAGCACCACCATTACTGCTACAGCGCATATCCTCATTGCTACTACTATAATTATCATCACTACTACAATAACCGCCATCATTATTACTAAATTAGCTACTATAATTACTTCTAAAATAACCACCAACATTACTACTAAATTAGCCACTATCATTACTGCTACAATAACCACCATCATTACTACTAAATTAGCCACTATCATTACTGCTACAATAACCACCATCATTACTACTAAAATAGCCACTATCATTACTGCTACAATAACCACCATCATTACTACTAAATTAGCCACTATCATTACTGCTACAATAACCACCAACATTACTACTAAAATAGCCACTATAATTACTGCTACAATAACCACCATATTTACTAATAAAATAGCCACTATCATTACTGCTACAATAACCACCATCATTACTACTAAATTAGCCACTATCATTACTGCTACAATAACCACCATCATTACTACTAAAATAGCCACTATAATTACTGCTACAATAACCACCATATTTACTACTAAAATAGCCACTATCATTACTGCTACAATAACCACCATCATTACTACTAAAAAATCCACTATCATTACTGCTACAATAACCACCATCATTACTACTAAATTAGCCACTATCATTACTGCTACAATAACCACCATCATTACTACTAAAATAGCCACTATCATCACTGCTACAATAACCACCATCATTACTACTAAAATAGCAACTATCATTACTGCTACAATAACCACCATCATTACTACTAAATTAGCCACTATCATTACTGCTATAATAACCACCATCATTACTACTAAAATAGCCACTATCATTACTGCTACAATAACCACCATCATTACTACTAAAACAGCCACTATCATTACTGCTACAATGACCACCATTATCACTACTGCCAACATTATTAGCGTTATCTCTAGTACAATCGGCACCGTCATTACTACTACAATAGCGATAATCATCACTGCTACAAAAACCACCATTGTCTCTACTATTATAATCACCATCATCACTACTACAGTAACCATAACCATCATCACTGCTACAATAACCATCATCATCACTGCAGCCCTAACCGTCATCAACACTACTACCATAGCCACCCTAATCTCTGTTACAATAACCATCATCATCCCTACTTCTATAACCACCATCCATACTACTGCTGCTACAATATCCACCATCTTCACTACTAACATAATTACCATCAATAACCGCCACCATCATTAAACTAAATGTTGTCAATGCATTTTGAGAGGGAGTGAACAGTGCAGAGGCCAACACAGTTGTGTCCTAACTCAGCTAAACTCAGCCCTCCGTTACAAAGACAGAATATCTTTGACATATCTGAATGACATTCTAAGTCTTGTTGTATAGCAAGTATCAAAATGCTATGTATGCTTCTTGTGGTTCAAAATAATTTGTCCCTATTTGTGTGTGTGACAAAACCCAGATAACCCTGCTCCGTGCCAGAAAGTTTGTGGTCTACCACGATGCCTGCATCAGGTACAACCAGTTTCCCGGGCCATTGTTTGACAAGGGGATGACGCATGGACTGTATCTGTTAAAAGGAAGGGGTAAAGCGTCAACGGTACACAGAACACTACCAGAGGTTGGTATTCATTTTTTTTTTTTTCTAGATGAACGATGTAAAGATAATTAAACACGTGCGTCTTTTCTTCTTCTTCTTCTTCTTCTTTTTTTTTTTCTTCTTCTTCTTTTTCTTCTTCTTCTTCTTCTTCTTCTTCTTCTTCTTCTTCTTCTTCTTCTTCTTCTTCTTCTTCTTCTTCTTCTTCTTCTTCTTCTTCTTCTTCTTCTTCTTCTTCTTCTTCTTTTATTCGCTTGAAATAGATTTTACATATCTGCGATGTTGTCTCTAGAATGAACTTCACTGACACAATTCAGCGACCAGTAAAGTTTGGCAACGGTGTTTCTCTTGGCCAAAATGCGTGCCTTGATATCGTGTATTTGGGACCGTCTTGACGCCCGTGTTCTATTGTCTCAGGTGCCAATTCACACTCGCACATTGCTGATTCACCGAACTTAAATGTTGTGTAAATTGACTGAGAATTCGATTGTTTTATTCTAAAGCGTAGAATAATAACTTGCTCTGGTTGGTCCATAATATGGTAATCGTCTTGTGCAGTTTTTGGTTGCTTTCTGATTGATTTGATTATTCTCTTCTTCTGTTGATAAGAGATTGTTACATCAGGCTGTTCTTCGTTTGCACCTTTCCTTAGCTAGTTTATCAGCTCTTTCCTTTCCAGGAACTTCACAGGGGGTAGGGGGTGGCCTATCCCTTTCGCAGTTGCATCCCACCGGTTGCCTTGTTTAGAGAATAGTTTCACTAATTTTTTTCCAGATTGAAGTGCCTGTAGTACCGCACTCGCATCTTTCAGGAATACAGCGGGTTGTGGAATTTGACGTATATTTAGCAGATTTTATGCGATTTCTATGGTTCGAACTTCTGCATCATAGTTGTTACAGTGCTTCCCTGTAGGTATTTTGGTTGTATATCTGGTATTACTTGAATACTCAATATATACCCCTGCTCCTCTATTTCTGCTAGCGTTTTGTGCTGACCCATCCGTGTAGACATGAACCCAAAGATTCTGTGGGTACTCATAAAGTAGCAGAGTTTTGTTCTTCATTTTCAAATACTACTTTCACTTCTGTCTCCATGTTTCTTGGCAACTTATAATCCTCCCTCCAAAGATTCCTATCTGAAAAATTATTTAAGGGGCTGTCAGTTACAGTCAGATCATTGGTTTGACTGCAAGATCGTTGGTCCTAATGGATAAAGCTGCTTCTTTTTAGTCGCCCCGTTGCTAGATTGTGGAATCTTTCTTTCATGGGGTATACAGCAATGCTAAGAAACTTTTCTGCTTGTATCAGTATCTTGGTGTCTCTGCGTTCTATCAGTGTTTGAGTCATCTCCATCTTCTCCATCACAGCTGTAGGTGTTGATTTCATTCCGCATGTTTTGACTCTAAGTGCTTGATTTTGCACCTTATCTAACTTTTGTAGTGTGGTTTTTTTCATGCTGAACTCCATGCAGTAGACCCGTGTTCAATGTGCGGTCGTACACTTTGCTGATAAAATGTCATAAGTATTTTTCCATTAGCGCCACATGTTGTCCCGCTGAGGGTTTTTTTTTTTTTTTCAGGGTAGCTATCTTTCTTCTGGCTTTGGTTGCTGCCTTGCTGAAGTGTGCATGTTAACCTATTATCAAACCTGACTCCGTGGTATGCGGGATCCTTATCCTCTCTTAATGGTATTCCATTTATCTGATTGACACCTGACTTTTATTTTGGGACAGGGGTAAAGAGGGTGGTGCTCCACTTGTCTATGCTTAGGCTTACACACCATTTATCAGCAGATGCAGCCATTGCGTCTATGGATCCTTACTGCAGCCTAGTGGTCACTGTTGCATATTTATTTTTATTTACATAGTACCAAGTCGTCAGCATGCATAACAGCATTAAAACCATGGGTAGTTCAGCAGTAAGGTCGTTGATATAGACCAGAAACAGTGTTGGGGTGGTTACACCACCTTGGTAAACAAAATGGCGCAGCAAATTTTTCTTGCGCTTGAGTCCGTCTATCTGTACGTGGGCTCTTCTCTTATACAAATATGCTTTCACCCATCTGCACTTATTCCCATTGAATTTGTAGTTTCTCAGTTTTCCTCAGACCTTTTCAGACCTTTTTAAAGGCTTTCTTTAGACCTATCCATGCCACAAGCGTTACCTTCTATTCTTGAAAGGCATTTTTAATTTCTTGAGAGAAATAAGTTGTTTGATCTTCTGTGGAGTAGCAATATCTAAAGCCTTTATGCTGCGGCGTAAATATGTTTTTACTGTCCATGTACCATGTACCATTGAAGTCTAATGTTGACAATGCGCTCCATTGTTTTATAGAGACAGCTGGTACGGCTGATTTGTCCATAACTGGAGGCATTGTAAATGTCCTTTCCTGGTTTTAGAAGAAGTATCATGCATATATATAATATATATATATATATATATATATATATATATATATATATATATATATATATATATATATATATATATATATATGCATGATACTTCTTCTAAAACCAGGAAAGGACATTTACAATGCCTCCAGTTATGGACAAATATTTATATATATATATATATATATTTATATATATGCATGATACTTCTTCTAAAACCAGGAAAGGACATTTACAATGCCTCCAGTTATGGACAAATCATGCATATATATATATATATATATATATATATATATATATATATATATATATATATATATATATATGTGTGTGTGTGTGTGTGTGTGTGTGTGTGTTTCTGTGTGTGTATATATATATATATATATATATATATATATATATATATATATATATATATGCGCATTCGTTTTACATATCTGACTTAATTGTATGCAGATTTTTGGTTGCTTGCTTCTTAGACAGATGCACTCCGACTTCGAAAAAAGCCCCCAGCTAGTTTTTATTTATTTATTTATGTTTTTTGTTTTTTTTTTAGTATCGTGTCTTCTCTTGAATTCCTTGTGTGTTTTTCCCCCTCAATTTCGATGTTGTTGTCTAATGCAAAGTGTCTGCAAAGCGGTTGGTTGCCTCTTTTGTTGCGACTATGTTTCCATCTTTCTGTGGCTTGACAGCTTGCCGATAATCTATCAAAGCTTTATCATTCCATCATAGGAGTTGTATCCAGTTTTTTTTTTCCTTCTAAAGGTGCGTGTTTCACGCTTCTTACGCCGGACTGTGATTTTGGCTAACAATGTTTTAGCCGGCGTCACATAGTCTATACCAACAGACGGTAAGTCCGCTTTGCTCACGGCTACAGTATGGGGTTAGGGTTAGGGTTGGTAGAAGTCGCTATCTACTTAACTCTAACCCTAACAACCCTTCCACCCCCACCCCCCCACCCCCCCCCTCCCAACTATACTATGGGATTTCCCTAAATCTCACGTGATAGGGTCCCTTAACAGAAAAGAACCACACAAAAAAGCGAGGTACTTGCTAAGATGGGGATGGGGATGGGGAGGGGGGAGCTGCAACAGCAGGTATCTTAAACACAGGCAGTGGTAGGCAGAATGTTCTACTAAAGATTTTGAAACTAAACTAATGCTAAATAGCTGATACAACTACAATGGCCAGCTAAGTAAACCACTAGGCAAACAGAGAATTAAAACACAACTGCTTATTTTACTGTTCGAAAATCAAACAGGTATATAAACTACACTATGTGCATGTGCAATGTGCAATATAATACCATAATGCCAATTAGTCAGAACATATGATAGATCTTCAAAATGAGACGCAGTTTTTCGTTATTTGTACTACGGTTAATGAGGGAAGCTCTAATATACCCCAACCTATGGGCTGAACGGGGTTCCTGGGACTTGTGCTGGGGTCATCGTCATCGTCATCCTAATAGTGGTACTTTGTGTCACTGGGTGTTGATCACCAGCTGTACCGTCCTGTTGGGCTTGAACAACACACACACACATCTTTAAGATATAAGGAACTACTAGCCTACCGTTTAACAGACAATTATGGAGAATGCAAAACTGTCAAACCATAAGTAGCAAACATAAACTAGCATAACACCCACAACGGCTGTAAAAATAATCTTATAAATGCCGAACAAGACTTGTGTCATGATTCTCAGATAAACCTTGTGTGGACTCAAAACGCTGGGTGCGGAAACCTTCGTCCAGTATGGGAATCAGTTTCATAATTTAAAGCCCCACTCCGGCTGTTGTTGGGCGGCACTAATGTAAAATAACGGTTAGACGGCGTTTTTGGGACTTGCGCCAGGATGATTCTCATCTGACTGGTGGCACTTTATGTCACCGGGTGTTTATCGCTCATTGTGCAGTCCTGCTTGGGTTGAACTTTATTCAACGCTGGGTACAAAACGAATAGTTTTCGTGTGTGCTCAGGCTTAAATACTAGAAAATATTCAGACTAAAAATGTACAAAGCAGTACATAACTTCCTAATAATAATTTTCTTAACCAGTGATTCTTAACACCTGGTTCATTAAGTTAACCATTCAACACATTATGCCCTGACTTGTACTTAATGAGTTGAAATTAATGTCACTACGACATTCTTAATGAACCTATGCGACGTTGAAGAACACGGAAATAATAAGCATGCGAAGGGGAAACATGCACGTCAATCTTATTCATGTTGGTATTTCAGACTTTCACTTACCTCGGGCAGAAGGTGTGCAGCTTCTATCCCTACCAAGAACTGATTGCAAGTTATGGCGTTTACAAGAATGATCCGTTTGTACTGAAAGCTGTGACAAATCTGTGGGCCAGGTGTGCCTTTGAAGAGAAGTGCATGTCTCCGAGGCCGACAATACCTTCCCTCTCCTGTCATTATGGACCTTGCCATAGGTAATGTTTATTATTATTATTATTAATTCAATACACACAGTTATTGCGAATTCTACTTTAGTACAACCTAAGTAGCGTCTGTGGCTTAGGCGTTGCCAAAGTGCTTCGTAATGCCGAGATTCCGGGTTCGAACCAAGCTGCGAACGGTTTCGACATTGGAACCGATACCTGACCGTTCAGAAACCAATGGCAAACTACTGAACAGGGCATGGTTTAAAAAATTGAAAGAGGTGTTCTGTGCGCAGAGTGGCTTATATCGCTTGAAAAGATTCAGATCAGGAGCGTATCGTGGATTCTCTGTCTTTAAATTCGGGTGTGCGAGGCAATGAGCTGGCTGACAGACTGGCTGCTGTCGCTCCTCTGGGGGTGAGCTACATTTTCATAAAGCGGACGTGATGAAGGTCCCTAGGATCAAATGGACTGACGCGAATTCAACTCCCCGCATTAAGCAGAAAAAACGGCTATGTGCTCCAATTCACTCTTCTGAGCACCTGAAATCAAATATAGCTCCGGCATAATAGCTGACTAAGCTACACCGCATCCCGTTGAAAATGATGCCCCGGTCTCCCTGCACAGCGTCAGAAATTGCCCAGCTAAATCCATGGACCCTTCACCGTGTCTGCTCTAGTTGACAGCATTCAGAATTCGAATACAACAGTTCACCTGGGCAGGTGGATCTTAGAATCATGTAATATCGCCTTGGCATTTTCTCAGGGTTCTGAAATTTCACCAGTGGTTTTCAATGTGTATACAAGCAAGATTGCAGAACTTAAAGCACTAGGTGTTGGAGGGATATTGACAGTTGCGGTAAAATGTCAGAAAGTCTCAATATTATGACAGCAATGGACATAAAACAAAGAATGCTGTTCACAATGTTCAATTATGTGGTCCTGTCGGTGATAGATTATGGACTTGGAATGCTTACTATATCAAAGAGTCAGCTGATGAAGCTTGAGTGCATACAGAATTAATCCTTGTGGGTAATTCTGGGATGCACAAGAGTCACCCTGGTAGTATGTGTTGGATGTATACTTGCACTGCCTGCTATGGCAGATAGGCTCAAAGTTGTGCAGGTAAAGTCATATCTCAGAGTAGCTGCAAAAGTCCTAGGTAGAGCTAAGGGTCACAGATCGCAAAAGAGAAAGGTCCTTGGTGGCGCAAGCTGAAGACACCATTAGACATGTGTGCAGGCTTGATAGATTTGGGCGAGGAGAGGAGTGGGTTAAAGTGTCCGCGCAAGAATCACATTTGAGGAAGGGTCTAATCACTTTGGGTTGTGAGTGCAGGCACTGGCCAATCGGTGTATTCATGATAATTCCCACGCATGTGATGTAATTATCTATAACGACTGACTTTTTACCCAACCAGGACATCAAACTGAGCGATAAACACCTGCTGACACAAAGTGCTACCATTCGGATGAGGATCACCAGTGGAAAGGTCCCAGAAACCCCGTTCAACCGTTAGGTTATATTAGGGCCCACATCAACAACAAGGGTGGGGCTTCAAAATAGCGAAAAATTTTCCCACACGGGAATTGAGAGGTATAATTATCTATACAGATGGCTCCATGTTGAGAGGTAGACGAAGTGCATCTGCGTTCCTAGCAAAAGCGAATGGACGTCGCTTAGTGCAGCAAAGCCTGGCAATTGATAACAGAACGTCCAGTCTGAGAATGGAGTTGAAGGCGTTCACAGGCATATATAAATATACTAATAGCTAGTGCTCTGAGCAATAAAATCTTAGTTTTGCATGAAATGTTTTTGGACCTCCATAATGTTTGCTGCTTGCCAAGGACTGATTTTGTCTGGAATCCGATCTATTAGTCAACAGCAATGTGCGTCTCGGGCAGTATTTCAACCCTGGCAGGGCACACTTCTCTCCAGGTGACCATTTCTCCTTTAGTCTGTATCTTCACGGATTCAGTTTCCAGTTTCGAGTCTGCACCATCACATTGTCATTTTTGTTTAATTTGTTGAAAACACTCCTCAACAATCTCAGAATACTGTCAACATTACTTTCCCTGTGATGACAGAATCGTGATTGTTTTCACACAGGGCGAAGAAGGATGTTTCCATTGCATCGAAGCGCGCTTTGATTCGGGCTGGTTGTAATGCATCCATGATTCGTCCCCAGTAGTAATCCTGTTTAGCATGTCTTCTCATTCATCTGTGTATTGACAGAAATGCTGCAATGACAAGCCTTATCAGTCGTTGTTTTGTTTTCTTCTGTCAATTGTCTGGGTATCCACATTCAGCATGCTTACTTTCAGTCGATCATGCACCATGTCAGCACCCTATTGCAGCTGCTAGAGAGTCAATGGTTACTCGCTTTTACCCTCTAATCATCTGCTCCGCCCGCTGCACGGATGCGTCTGTTACAGTCTCAACAGGACGACCAGATCGGATTTCATCAACAATTTTAGGGCGTCATTTAGAACAAAATATAACCCAGTTACGCACCGCTTTACGGGATGAGCATTTGTCGGCATGAACAGGAAGTAATTCCTTATTTGTGTCTTTTGCAGGCAGCCCACCCAACCCCCCCCCCCCCCCCGCCCCCGTCCCAACATAAAAAACGCACAACAGCTCGATGTTCTATGAGGGTACACTCCGTAAGTGCAGTCGCCATTTTGTTTTTGTGTTGCGAATGCGCATGCAACACATAACGCTACCTAACGAACGGAGACTTGAAGCTGGATATTCCTCTCACTTAATGAAACCTTTAGAAACCACCGACTCCATTTTCCTGTCATCCCACTACCATTTGTGATTTATTTATTGACTTCCCCTTGTATGTTTTCCGTTTCCTTGGCCAGTGAAAATGTGTGGCGTTACTTTTTTTTTTTTTTTTTTTGCCTGCAGCGGAAACTGTTGTTACTTTACCATGATACCAAAGTCCATCATCATCAAGTGCCTTGTCCACTAGCTAAAGCCATTCTTCGTCAATGTCGCCATGGTGTCATCCATTTAAAATTTCAAGAACTGCTGTTCGGTAACGTCGAGTCACCTCTCTCCGTCTCGCATTCTAGATTTAACCTCGTGTTCCGTCGTATCGTTGAAAACAACAAAAAAATTTCAAGTATCGTCCTCTTTTAGCCGCCTGAAATCCTGCTTTATCGAGGACTCGTTCTTGGCTATCTTAGTCTTCAATGTTTTAGTCTTTAGTTTCTTTGTGGCTAAAATAATTTCGCCTGATTTGTGTTTCCTTGCATCAATCATGTCAGCGGGGTCTGGCTTGGCGGGTTTTTTATTGGTTGTTTCCAGTTTTTTGGAGTGGATCTGGCAGTCCTTTTCACTTTTCAGGGCTGCCATTTTTGCCTGGGGTGGCCTGGAACGGGAATGGGGAGATCTCCTGTGGGTCCGGTGCTGGTACCTTTTGGCAAGCTTTACCTTTTATCCTGAATATCTTGTTTACGGGAGCACGAAAATCCTGAGGTTTCGCTGTATTCGCATTAGTGTTTCTTCATATCTTACAGTGTCACTAAGCCAAGAGTCTTTGATTTGAAGTTTTCAACCACAACAAAAAATGAACACTTGTAATGTTATTGGGTCTCTCATGTTGACGCCATTTCAACTATTTGGGAAGAGGTATTTTAATATGTGACATAAATTATTTAATTCTGTAACGTATGTTTCTCCTGTTCTAGGTTCGACCAGTCTGCGTTGACAATTATAACTACCACTTTGTACGGTCACGAGATCTACAGAATTACTCAGTACAAGGTCGATGTGATACAGTATGTCACTCTGCAGAGAGATCATAAAGAAGCTAATTATTTCAACAGCACTGGTTGTCTTAAATCATAACAAATGTTTAACGTTAACAATTACAGACCACATATTATCGAAC
Organism: Candidula unifasciata; assembly: GCA_905116865.2. Taxonomy (NCBI): domain Eukaryota; kingdom Metazoa; phylum Mollusca; class Gastropoda; order Stylommatophora; family Geomitridae; genus Candidula; species Candidula unifasciata. The sequence goes on along the minus strand of CAJHNH020000224.1, from coordinate 2,640,675 downwards.
ATGCTAAACAAATAAATGACTCGGTACTAGCAAACTTCTCTGTTAAAGATGTCATCAATGACCGCAACTTCCTGCTCTTTTCAAACTTGTCTGCTGTCACCAAGTTTCTTGATTAATTCCTTATCATAATCTTTTTTTAAAGTTTGATCGTCCACCCGTAATTTTCTAATCAGGTAGGGATTTTCATGTGTGTGTGTGTGTGTGTCCGAAATTACTGTCAAGGGTGCAGGTTAAAATACCCAATGTAGATGTTAAAGAAAACGAGAAAGCACCACATTAAATTCCTAAGATATCTTAGATTATCTATTAGATAGAGTGCTAAAATGTTACATGAAACCCGTTCTGCTGTAGGGCAGCTAATCTTGAAATGTCAGTAGACAAATTAGGAAGAATTGGGAAGCAACATAGATGTGGTATCTGAGACAAATGTTATGAATACCTTGGAAGGCAAGAGTGACTAACAACGATTGTTTGAAAAAAAAGCTAATGAAAGTAGATCACTGTATACAACAATAAGAAGGGACTTGGATGACGGTTGAGAACTGGGCTTATGTTGACCGTTCTTGTCGCCGTTTCTCTTCCAGTTTTGATGTTGCAAGTTGTTGAAGTTAGGCTTGCAGCTAGAGCTACTGAGTTTAGTGTTCCTGACGGCATTGTGAGCTGTGATTTTCGGTTGTTGACGGAGTTCCAGATTCGTACATAATGACAATGATGGGGGATGTATTTTTTTCATTGTGTTCCTGAGACAAGGCGTTTGCTATAGCTGCTATTTATTTGCTGGCGGTGGTTGCAACTTGGCCGAGGACATGTGGAGAATGGTCAGGACTAGTTGCAATCTACTTATCGCCCAGCTATTCGTCGAATAGCCTGGTTTCGCAGTGTGTTTACGGAGGCATGCATCTTATAGTTTGCCAGATCAAACCGTGTGTGTTTGCTGACTGAGGACACTTTGTGTGGCTACGGCATTCACTTAAAGTATCCAGCGTATCTGACTCAGTTTGTGACTGGAATCACTGGCATGGGCGGTTGAGCAATTGTGGGCTATGCTCGTCTGCTGTGATGCCGAAACCGTAACGACGAAGTAACTAACTAACAATAAGATGGAGACAAACACCTTTCTTTGGTCAAGAAATAAGAAGAGATGCACTGGAAAACATCGTGACAACTGGAAAGATCAATGGAAAGAGTGGTAGAGGCAGACCAAGAGAGATTATGATGGATGGGCTGAAACGATGGGATGGAGATATAATCAAGAGAGCTGTTCTTATCAACCAGGAATCGTGATCTGTGGAGATGCATGAGCGCCAACTGGCAAAGCACATGATGATGATGATGATGATGATGTGTGTGTGTATGTGTGTGTGTGTGTGTGTGTGAAGACTGAATAATGTTAGTTCTTGTTAGTTTATCATATTCTTTGCATCCTCCGTCCTCAAAAGCTGCCTTTCCTCTGCCACAAATATCCAAATGAATGCCTAACGACAGCCGGGAAATGTTGTGGAGGACAATGGTTATGAAAGTAATGGTCGAGATAATGGCAGTTTTAAGCCGAACGGAACAACAGTGGGAAACCTCTGTCACTGGCTTAAGCATTAGGGGAAGTCTGTGGATAGAAATAATTATTCTGGATATTGTAGATCTAGCTGTGGTCTGTGATCCGTGAGTGGTGGTCCTGTGATCCGTGAGTGGTGGTCTGTGATCCGTGAGTGGTGGTCTGTGATCCGTGAGTGGTGGTCTGTGATCCGTGAGTGGTAGTCTGTGATCCGTGAGTGGTGGTCTGTGATCCGTGAGTGGTGGTCTGTGATCCGTGAGTGGTGGTCTGTGATCCGTGAGTGGTGGTCTGTGATCCGTGAGTGGTGGTCTGTGATCCGTGAGTGGTAGTCTGTGATTCGTGAGTGGTGGTCTGTGATCCGTGAGTGGTGGTCTGTGATCCGTGAGTGGTGGTCTGTGATCCGTGAGTGGTGGTCTGTGATCCGTGAGTGGTGGTCTGTGATCCGTGAGTGGTGGTCTGTGATCCGTGAGTGGTGGTCTGTGATCCGTGAGTGGTGGTCTGTGATTCGTGAGTGGTGGTCTGTGATCCGTGAGTGGTGGTCTGTGATCTGTGAGTGGTGTTCTGTGATCCGTGAGTGGTGGTCTGTGATCCGTGAGTGGTGGTCTGTGATCCGTGAGTGGTGGTCTGTGATCCGTGAATGGTGGTCTGTGATCCGTGAGTGGTGGTCCTGTACAACAGTTTCTGGATAAGCAATTTACAAAAGGAACTAGTGGAATTTTTTTTTAAGCAACGCTTTTGCAAAAAATAACTCGAGAAGACACAGCCCCTCACTGCATACTGCTTCACGATAAACTCTAGCGCGAATATTTTGACAACATCATTAATTTCGTTTCTCACATATTTTTAATACATAAAGTGTAGTGATACGTTGAAAACACCATGTATAACCTGCATTCAATCTTAATACAGTGAAACCTCGCTTAACGAGCATAATTCGTTCCAGAATCATACTCGTTAAGCGAAACACTCGTTATGCGAAACAATTTTTCTCATATACATTAATGTAAAATACGATAATACGTTCCACGTCGAAAAAGATACACACAAAATGCTATGTATAACATGTACTCAAAGAAAATTATATTCATATTGTTAAGGGGAGTGGATCATCTTCATCTTCTCTTCAAACGCGTAACGAACCCACATGGAATGCGAATTCGATTTGCAGAAAAAAAAGTCGAAATAATTATGATACATAGCTAATTATTTTTACTAGAAAGATGTCCAGAGATTTGTTTTTGCCGACGCTTCAAAATTTGGAGAAAATGCGATACAGCATTATCATTAAATAAATTTGCAACGCGCATAGCCACTTCCTTATTAGGGCGATGTTTCTCAGTGTAAGATGCAACAGTTTGCCATGCTTTCAGCATTTCTCTTATTTCGCCTGAAAATTGTTGCTTTTCTGTTACCTCCTCCTCTGACAACCTTTCCTCCAAAACGCATGTCTTGGCTGTGCTCTTCTACAAGCTCTTTGATGTCACTGTTATCCACCTACAACCCTATGATAGTGGCCAAAGACCCAATCTCGTTGACTACAGGTTTCACTGTCTGGAACCCCTCAAAGTCACAAAATAGGCAACACTCTCTGGCCAAAGCTTCTTCCAAGCAGAAGTTAAGATTCTCTTGGTAACCCCTTCTCCCGCCTTGTCGATCATCTTGAGGCAGGCAACGATGTGGACGTGATTTTTCTCTAAAACTCTTTGAGAGTGAGGTTGGTCCCTTCAGTCACATGAAAACAATGCTCGAAGAGTGCTTTAGAGTAGAGTTTCTTAAAGTTAGAAATAACTTGCTTCTCCATGAGCTGGAGTAACGGTGTGGTGTTGGAAGGCAGAAATTAGATCTTGATGAACTTAAATTCTTCAGAGAGGTCATCTTGTAGGCCTGGAAGATTCATGTACATATATCACAATATAACACAAGTTTGCGAAAATATGTGGTCACAAGCGACACTACAATGCTTCTGGAACGAGTGCAAAATACAGACTGATGTAACATGCGCACAATTCGGGACTTCCCCTCTCCTCGCCACTCGTTATGCGAAAAGTCGCTCGTTAAGCAAGTCATTTTTTTTTTTTTACAATTTGTTTTGCTCGTTAGGCGAATTACTCGTTATGCGAGATGCTCGTTAAGTGAGGATCTACTGTAGTAGGAAAGTCGTATTTTGATTATACTGTTACCACTTTTAGCACCTTTTAGCACCTTTACGACCTTTAGCACATTAAGCCTGCAATGCTCTATTGCCACATGGTGTTGCCTGCAATCGTCTGATGCGTCATATTCCCCATCCCCCCTCCCCCTGTTTTTGGGTTGTAACCCTTTTACAAATGGAAATAATTTGAACACACAATGTTAAACTTTATTGTATTTTATTTTGCATTTTTCGTCGCGCTGGTATACAAGCTGTAGGAATTTATGGGTCATCGAGGGGCCATGACTCGGATACTAATGGCAAATGGAGCGAATGTGGTATCTCGAGATTAAGTACCAGTTTTGCATGGTTTTAGCGGTAGCTAGGCTGCGACATGGGGATGGTCCGATATATGGCTTGTTAAGCATGTCATAGGGGTATTAGTGTTGCTAGTTTTCTTGGCTGTGTCCCTGTGATTGTCAACTAGTGTGGGTGCGCCTTACTAGTTGGGGTCTAATACATGAGCTTCCTCTTTCCTTTTTTGAACAATCAACCCAACCCACCCCCCCCCCCCCCCCCAGCCCTCCCCCTTTTTTATTTTTTTACACATTTTTCTGTGGGGCATGGACCCAAGTTGGGAAACACTTGTCTGATGTGTTTTCTTGTGAGCTCGTCACTTTTTTAATCTTCCCCAAAACCCCGTTTTGTTTCTGCCTCAAAATATTGTAAGCTAAGCATACCGCTTAAATGTCGATTATTAATATTCTTTTGTATTTTTTTTTTTTTTTTTAGTAATTGGCAATTCTCTTCTGTGACAGCTGCCATTGTCACCATACATTTCAATGTGGCTCAGATGTCCGATTCATGAAATCTAGAACCTCTGCCCCTTAACAATCGTGTATTAGTGCTAAGTGGTCTCGAGGCATGGCGTCCGCTTCGAGTGCTAGATGTCCAGAGTTCAGGCCCCGGTGAAGGCTGGGAATTTTTTTTCGTGAACTTCTAGTAATTTTCTCAGGTCTCTTGGTAGTAAGGAAGGTGTAATAATGCACACTTTAAAAAATGTTTTGGCAGTTGGAAATCGAAAAGAGTAGCCAAACAGTGCTTTCGCGCAAAATTTGGAGTTAAAAATCTACCAAAAGTATTTCAGGATCATCAACTGTGCTACGGAGTTCGTGCACTGCGCTGAGAGATTCTTCAGACTCAGGCTTGAGTTAGAAGTAGAACAGAGCACTAATAGGTTACTACCCTTGTGGCATGATATTAGTCCGTTGTTTAAACCAAACAGACCAAACCAATCATGTTTTAAAGGGGGACCAATTAGAGCTTTACTGGAATCGGATGAGCTGGCCTGAATGGCACAGATATCGCAGCCTAACTGTAAACTATATCACAAGATGCAAAACTGCCGTTGTGAATGTGAGCGCAGAAGACGTCGCCATAGTGTCAACATCTGCCGGTTGTCGGGAAGCTTCTAGACCCTGTCTAACTAACCGTCTGCTGGCTCCCCTTAAGGCCAGTCCACCAACTGTTCCTATGGTTTTTTTCTACTCTGATCTCTGGAGATCAGAAGAATCAGTCGTGTTTGATCGAAACATAAACAACCAAAAACGGTATTTCTTTAGAGATTAGACATGAAAAGGGAGTAGCTGAAGGAAAACAGACAAGTGAAATATTTCTGCAATATGAAAACCACATAACAATCTTCTACAAATCTTTACTAGAGGAAAGAGTTGAAGGAAAGAGAACAAGAGGCAGACAACTTAAGTTCATCCTGCGTGATACCTGAAAATAACTCTATTCATCTTAAACCTGACACTGCTTTTTACTTGAGTTCACTGTACGTGATTGCTGGTAACAATCAATAGACAGTACATTAAACCAAGTGTCAAGGATGTATGACCGGCTCGGCTCACACACAAGAGCTTTCTAAACGACGACAACCTGCTATTGGATTCCCTACAGTAGACAGACTAGCGGGGTGCAGAAGCAGGAGTCCAATCCATAACCGCTAACACGATAACATGGAGAAACGTCAAACAGTTTATTACAACATAATAGACAGCGGGACATAAAACAGGATGTTGAATATAAACTAGTCATTTCATACAATCAAACAGCGAACAGCCGCTAAAAGTTACTGAAAAATGTAACAATGTTCCGTTTTTCAAACTAGACTGCAGTAGAGTACAGCTCACATCTATGCTGATGGCTGGTCAGTACTTCCCACGAGTAGTTCGAACCAGCTGGTGTATAAGCAGGCATGCGGCGTGAAAGTAAAATCAATCCACTCACACAGTCTTAAAACTGAAATTTATAATTCCCTGCTACCATAGGTTGCTGGTTCTATAAATTATCTGTATGGATACATGGCACAACAATCAGTAAATAAGACGCTGTAGCCTGACAACAGCAACTTGACACACGACCAGTTCAGCAAAACTGACAGCGATCAGCCAACCTGAACCAACGGACTGACTGGAAATAACAGAATAGTAATTTTTTATACAGTTTTAAAGTTTTACTCCTGCTGATATGCTGGTTCAGAGTACTTTCCACGCCAGTTTAAGCACAGTTCGTGAGACGTGAACTTGTGTAGTTTGTGGGTTTCACACTTAACCTTCTGCTCTCGACTGCCATCACCACTAAGCGTGTTTGCTGACTCATGTGAGTCAATATTTGAGCTTGGAAAACTTAATTGTCAATATATATATGCGAAAGAAGGATATGACTGTCTGTGTCTCTGAAAAGAGATGTTGACTTAAGTCAAGAATTGACATCACAGCACTTGGAGCATTGCCATGTATGCTCCGTTCTCATCTTCAGCAGCCAACAAAGCGTCTCTGAGTGACACATAACAGTGACGTATACGCACCTACAAACTTACACACACACAGTATGTATATGCATATGTGTGTATATATATATATATATATATATATATATATATATATATGTGTGTGTGTGTGTGTGTGTGTGTGTGTGTATGTATATATTCATTGTCCTGTTGTGCCATTATATGTCATATTGGGCTCGCAGTATATTCCTCTATTCCCTTCTGTCTTGTGCAATCAGTTCAATATCATGGATGGAATCTAGCCCATCACCCCTGGCCTCTCTTATCAACTTTAATTTTGGGGTTTCTTATGGGTGTCGTTGGCTTATCAGTCCTTCCATTTCCCATCTCAATGCCTGTTTAGTAATTCTTCTGCTGGTTTCATTGTATGTATTTATGTGCAATGACTCTATTTAGACTAAGCCTTGGCTCCAGTCACTTGCAGTCTCCTCAGCTGTACACTGACGCATACATGAACAGGTGAAAAATAGACATCAAGAATGACACCACTCATTGACAATCTGTATTGTTCATACAACAGCTGATTCCTCGACCAGTGTATATCGAGGCTAAAACCTAGTCTAAAAGATCGCTAACAGCAATATATCAAATAGAGTAACATTTTCTTCATCGGAAACACAAACGTATGTTCGTACGATGACAGCTTGAAATGACATCTTCCCATGAGAAAAAAACCACAACACCTTCAGCCTTGATTACACAAGTTAGACCAAACCGATAGCCAGGTTGAGCATGAGAACTTGCTCCAAATTCAATGCACTCCATTATTTATAACTTTACTCATTCCACAAACACTTTCTCCACTCTAGCAAACACACCAGTCCTGAACACAAACGTGACTGCCTGCACTACATCTTTCCAGGCGTTAAATAATATTTCTCACCCTCGCTCTAGTTCGCCCACATTTGTGGTTCTCATGTTTTATTGTCTCACAGGGGTTAAGTAATTTGTTGCTTTGGCCAGTTACCCCCTAATAATTTCAAATGTCTAATTCATATTTATTATCTGACTTGAATCCTTCTGGAAACATAATTATTAAGGATACAATGATTCACTACAGTATGTATGTATGTATGTATGTATGTATGTATGTATGTATGTATGTATGTATGTATGTATGTATGTATGTATGTATGTATGTATGTATGTATGTATGTATGTATGTGTGTATGTATGTGTGTATGTGTGTATGTATGTATGTATGTGTGTATGTATGGTTATGTATGTATGTATGTATGTATGTATGTATGTATGTATGTATGTAGGTATGTATGTATGATGTATGTATGTATGTATGTATGTATGTATGTATGTATGTATGTATGTATGTATGTATGTATGTATGTATGTATGTATGTATGTATGTATGTATGTATGTATGTATGTATGTATGTATGTATGTATGTATGTATGTATGTATGTATGTATGTATGTATGTATGTATGTATGTATGTATGTATGTATGTATGTATGTATGTATGTATGTATGATGTATGCATGCATGCATGCATGCATGCATGCATGCATGCATGCATGCATGCATGCATGCATGGCATGCTGCATGCATGCATGTGCAGCATGCATGCATGCATGCAGGTAGGTAGGTAGGTAGGTGCGTGCGTGCGTGCGTGCGTGCGTGCGTGCGTGCGTGCGTGCGTGCGTGCGTGTGTGTGTGTGTGTGTGTGTGTGTGTGTGTGTGTATGTATAGTGTAAATATATGTATGTATGTATGTATGCATATATGCAACTTCTAACTCACGCCTGAGTCTGAAGAATTTCAGTGAAGTGAACAAACTCCGTCGCACAGGCGAGGATCATGAAATACTTTGGGGAGTTTTTTAACTCACAATTTTGCCCCCGATTTCCAACTGCCAATGGGTTTTTTACGTTCGCAACCATACACACGGGCGTCTGATCTTGCCACTTAGAGACCCGAGTAAATTACTAGAAATCCATGTGAAAAAAATCCTAGCCTTAACCTAGACCTGAACCCGGAACAACCAACACTCCAGGCGGAGGCCATGTCTCGAGACCATTCAGCACGAAAACACAATTGTTAATCATTAATCGGACATCGGAGCCACACGGAAATCTATGGTGACAATGGCATCTGTCACTGAAAAGAATTGTCAGTTATTCAAAAATACAAAAGAAAATCATCAGTCGACACCTCATACCGCTCAAATAACAGCATATTAAGGCAGAAGAAATGTGGTGTTTAGGAAGAAGAAAAAAAAACAACGATTAGCTCACAGGAAAACACATTAGACCAGCATTGCCCAACGAGGGGTCCACACCCAACAGGAAAAAAAAAACAAATAGGGAAGGGGAAATTGTTGACTGTTTGTTTTTAAAAAAAAGTTCAGAACCGCCTGTTTAGGGGATGGGATACAATAATTAAAGCCTTGTTTAAGCGTACAATAATAATAATTACAATAAAATGTACTGCATAACAAAAAAATTTAAAATGTACAATTAAAATGTAAACAATGAACGTCTGTTCAGGGTTGGAGGTGCACTTATATCATTGCAAATTTGTTTACGTTGAACGAACGAACGAACGAACAAACTTTATTTTTAAAGTGTTAAGAATTGGGCACGCAGGCCCGTCTAACATTTTTCCCTTTGAGGCCTTTCTCCGTTCTTACATCATTCCATTCATACATCACGTAATAGTTAACATTATCAAAAGCATCAATAATATTCAATACAAGCTCTGGAATATGCACATTTTTAACTACCGTAAACCATTGTAATTTTAAAAGATCTAGGCAAGATATGTGCCATTTATAAAATATTTTCTATCTTCTATAGGGGCATTGATTCGAACAGTTTCCGATTGTATGTATAGGGACTAGTGGTATTAATGATTTGTAGTGGCAGATAGTTCCACATCTGAGCTGCGGAGTACGTTAAACTTGCTTCATATAGGTCTATCCTAGGTTTCATCATTATCATCAGGTGCCTTGCCGACTGGCGTCTGCGATCATGCCTCTCCACAATCTGCGATCTCCTGTAGCATGTATTAGTTCGTGTGCCGACACACCTCCATGCCATGCAACAAGACTGTCAAGAATCTTCTCTCGTTGCCTTCCTTTATCCCTCCTTCTACTGATCTTTCCAGTGGTCACAACATGTTCTATTTTCCCTCTTCTAATAACATGGCCGAAAAATGATGACTGTCTCCTTCTGATGTCTGTGATAAGTTGTCTTCGGGCTCCCGCCTCTTTCAAAACCTCTTGGTTTCTCTTTTAGGCTGTCCAAGGTATTCTAAGCATTCTTCTGTAAACCAACAACTTTGGGGCCTCAAGAAATTGTTTGGCCTGCCTACCGATTGTCCAGGATTCACAGCCATATGTTAAAACTGGATGTATGTAGCAAGCAAGAATTCTTTTTCCAACTCTCAATGACAATGATATATTGCACAAGATATTCTTCATTTGATAAAATGCAGTTTTTGCCTGTCCTCTTCTGTTTCTTATCTCGATTATGCATCTTCCATCTAATGTTATCCATTTTCCCAGATACTTAAATTTCTGTACTTGTCCCAAAATAGCAACATCGACTTTTATTGCACATTTAGGAATAATTCCTTTCTTTGATACCGCCATTACTTCTGATTTCCCATTATTCAAATTGAGGCCCATTCTTCCACTTTCTAAAACACCACAATGTCTATCATTTCCTGTAATTCTTTCTGACCTGTTGCTGTCAAGACAGTGTCCTCAGCATAGCGTAAATTGTTTATATTGTGTCCACCAACCACAAATCCGGGTATATCAATTAGGGATGTGTAATATGTTTGGGCGTTTACTGTGCCTTCCATTATATTTAAACAACGGTCACATTAAAATGGAGCCTTTTGGGATTATATTTTGTGAATAAATTTCGCCTTATTGAAAAGTAAACGTTCACGAACCGGTAGTAGCATAAGACCTTTTTATGTTTCGGGACTCACTGTCCCATGATTATTTTTTATTAAGCGAATGGCGCGCTTTTGCAGTGATGTGAGTCGCTTGATTACAGAACTTGAACAGCTATCCCATATTGTAGAGCGATAGTTTATATATGTCTAAATGTGACAAATGTAGAATATCTTTCTTGTGTTTTCATCAAGAAAGTTTTTAAATTTTTCAAGTTGGTAAACCTTTTTAGCTGTTGGTTTCAAAAGTGCTTGTACATGTGAGTTGGAGGTTAGATGTGCATCAACTACCAACCCTAGTGCTTTGTCTTTAGATACATTTTCTACTTGAGTCCTTCCAATGTAGAGTTGAAGCGGTCTCTGTGAATTTAAAGTGGATAGTTTTTATCTGGTCGTTATTAGCATATATTTGGTTTTATTAATGTTTATTTGCAAACGGTTTGCATTGCTCTACTTGACTAGATTGTTTAATGCGTGTTGTAATAACGACTCTAGTTCATTTCATGTTTGAGCATTTGCATAGATGGTACAGTCGTCTGCGAATAAATCGCAGGACGATGACAGACATAAGGGAAGATCATTTATGTAAATACTGAACAAAATAAGGCCGAGAATTGAACATTAAGGTACCCCAGTATTTAATGTTCTTGTTCACGATAGGCATTTATTGTATGGGACCATTTGTTTTCTATTTAACAAGCAGGATTTTTTTTTTTAATTTAATAGCCTAGTGTTAAATTTCCTTGTTTCTAATTTTCTTATAAGAACATTATGGTCTATCATGTCCAAAGCTTTCTTAAAGTTTATAAACAGCCCTCCACATATTTTCTTTTCGTTAATATTCTGATGCCAGTTTTTCATGTTTCTTAAGGAAGGATGGCAAGAACATTTTGGTCGAAACCCTGACTGATCCACTATAAGTTTGTTGCGATCTAAATATTGAAATCTTATTTATGATTATGTTTCTCCAGTGGTTTCGATAGTAATGATTACAGGGAGATCGATCTATACTTACAAGGAATGCCACCATCTAAGGAACCAGATTTTAAATGTGGATAAACTTTGGCAATCTTAAATGCTGATGGGAAGTATCCTTTAACAAGACATTGATTGTAGATAGAAGTCAACGACTCGCAAATGACTGGTTCGGCACTGCGAAGGATGCTATTGTTAATTCCGTCTAAACCGGATGTAATCTTTTCTCTAAGATATTTTTTCGGGAGTGGGAGGAGAGGGATCTTAGCTCTAAGATATTTTTTCAGGGGTGAAGGAGGAGGGCCCAAGATACCCGAGCCCTCAGGTTGTGTGCCTATGTCGTGTTCATCGGTGACGACTTTAATCAAAATGTTCGCCAGGACTAAATAGTGTATTCTTTTAACATGTTCTCCAATACATTGTCAACAGTGTTTAACTTTAAAAGTTTGTTAAGACTTAAAACAACCGGTGCTCTTAAAATAATTAGCTTCCTTGTAACCTCTCTCCAGAACCAGATAGTCTGTTAAATTGGTCTTGTATTGAACAACTCTGTAGATGTCCGGACCGTACAAAGTGGCAGTGATAATTGTCAACGCCGACTGGTCGAACCTACATCAGGGGATAGAAAGCGTAAACGTTAAAGAGATTCATCGTTTATACGCATGAATTTAAATATTTTAACCCCCCCCCTCCCCCCCCCCCCAACCCAAAAGAGAAAGGGTTAAAATGACATCAACACTAGATAACACAGAAAACCTACCAAATGTGTGTTTCCTTGTTTCCTGCCGTCTTTGTACATAATTTAAACAAGTATGAGCTGACAAACACCTTTCTTGGACGCCTCCGATAGAGGGCATGGAAGTGGAATATTAGATCTACTTCTGTGCAGCCTCCATGGTGGACATTAGAGGTAGAACAGGCGTGGAAGTTGTAGAGAGCTGCTGGCGAACGATTAAAGAAAGTGCGACAAACATCCCAAATCACGCAGGATTAATTGGAATGCGCGGAAAGAGATAAGAAAATAAGATAGATGTTTTCAAGAGTTGTGCAACAGAGGCCAAAAAAAGCAAAATGTGAGCATTTTATTGATGAGATTGGGAGCGATAAGACATTGGGAAAGTTTTGGAAGCTTCATAGGCAGATGCTAAAGAAAGATTGGCCCAGCGTAGCAGGAGCAATTCATAGAGATGACGGTATGCTGCTAACCACAGACAAAGAGAAGGGGAAGGCTTTCCTAAAGAGGTTCATTTCACAGACAGACCACAGTTACAGTTACAGATACAGTTAGAGAAGATCTGGCTGCCATCTTAAAGAACAAACATTATGAAGACATCAAACAGGTAGAAGATGTAATAAGGTGTTCTGAAAAGGGCGAAAGACACTGCACCCAGGCCCGACGGGGTTAGATATTCCGACTAGAAAGACATGAATGATTCAGACCTGGTGGAGATGACTACTCGTTTCAACCAGAGCATTAGGACAGCTTCAGATCCAGATGAGTGAATGCACAGCTACCTGATTCCACATCCTAAGCCTGGCAAGAATCCTTCGACGCTTATCGGCTTTAGGGTCATAACCCTACAAAACACCTTTGGTAAAGGGTTGAAGAAGATAGTAGCAGGTAAACTGCAAGAATTTTGGAACAGAGAAAGCTCTTTCCAGGAGGTTTGGGAAGTTACCGGCCAGGGAAAGACACATGGTCAAATGTAGCCACTTTTGCCTTTGACACCTTTGAAGGTTTCCAGATCAGTCAGGAAACGGTGGCAGTGACACTTGATTTAGAGGACAATAGAACCAGATACGCAATCTTGATGAAATCGCTTATGGGGAAGGGAGTCTGTTCTTAGTTAGTGAATGGATTGCAGCCGTTTTGTTTACTCGCCGGTAGCTCTCCGCCTGAGTTCATAGACATCTGAACCATGTATTTATAGCTCCAGGACTACCACAGGGATCTGCAATTTCACTTGTGCTGTTCAATGTTTTAACGAGCAAGATTACATACCTGAAAGTACCTGGAGTTTGCAAAATACTGGCCTTTGCGGATTATGTTCTCTTATATAGGAAGGGGAGAGATCGAGATCAAATACCTCAAGAATTACAGGTGACAGCAGAAAAGATATCCGGCTGGTGTACAGAGGTGAGTGCTGTAATCCGGAAAAGGCAACCGTCCTGTAGTGTTCTTTATAAAACAGGATTGTTAGAGCGGATGTTCCAAGAAAAATAGACGACAGAAGAGACATTAGACTGAGGTACCTTTGACAGAAGTTTGTCTTTTTAGGATTACATAGTGGAGGTTGTGACAAAGGCTAAAAAAGGTCTTAATGCACTAAAGATTATGGCACGATGTACATCGTGAGAAGGCTGTTCACACTTTACCAGCACCTAATCATTTCAGTGATTGATTATGGATTGGGTTTACTCACCGTCTTGAAGAGTCAGCTAGAGAAACTGGAGCGCATACAGAAAGACACCCCGATTGTGTGCTTGCGATTCATCCTTGCATTGCCTCACATATCACATATCACACATATATTGAAGATAGGCTAAAGGTGCTGCAAGCTAAGTCATACCTCAGAGTAGCTGCAGACAAAGAATTCCCTCTGTATGAAGCATTGGCTGCAGGTAAGGGTCAGAAGCTGAAAAGGGGGTTTGTGGATGGCTCAAGCAAAGTCACAATAAGACAAGTATACATGCTGGAAAACACTGGACGAGGAGAGGAGTGGGTCAGAGCACGAGAAGAAAATTCTGACCTGTGTAGGGTTATGATCACACTGGGCCGGGAGTGCAAAAAGTGGCCAGCGGGTGCTACGGAGGTGGAAGTCTAACAGTTGATTCAAGACAATTCACGCCCAGGTGATCTGATTATCTATACAGATGGTTCGGTGGTGAGAGGAAAGAGAAGTGCCTGGGGATTCGTAGCTAAAGCTAATGGAAAATCTTTATTGCAAGACAGCCCAACATACGACATCTCAACATCTAGCATAAGAATGGAGGTGGAGGCGGTAGCTGCAGCTCTCCTGTAGCTAGAGAACAAGATGCTTACACATGTAGTCATTGTAACAGACTCTGAAGGCATGCTGAGAAGTGTAAAGACAGGGATGCTTCGAGCTGGGAAAGTCACGGGTAGTGAGCATACTTTGAATCTTTTCTTCACGCCATGCCGGCGTAGTGGGTAATCAACAGGCTGACAGATTGGCTGGATCTGCACCACTGGGTGGTAAACTGATAAATGACAAGGCTGATGTGGTCAAGGCCAAGCAACAGAATTAATAAAGAAACAATATTATTATGCCCTGGTGAAATTGAGGCACCTGGGGGTAACCAGAGGGTAGGACCGGTTCACTACACTTAGAGGAAAGGCAAGACGGACATATAACCAGATTGTGACCGGTACCATCAGTATTGGAACTCTGCGCTGGCTGCTGACGATGAGGATGGAGCACGCATGGGAATGCCCTGAGTGCTGTGATGTCAATTCTTGACTAAGCTCAACTTAACTCCATAATTTAAAATTAGTTCTGTACCGACTAATTCTCTTATGACCTCGTTCCTTGTTTGCAAGGGGAAGACAACGAGATAAATACATATACAGTTTGCTCATGTGTAGGAAGCGAAAAAAGAGCACTGAACTGATCAGTGATTTTAATGATCATATGCCAAAGCGAAAACCGACCGCCCAGTTTTATCGGCAAAACACAGGGTAATGGTGATGATGATGATGCTTCATAAGACAGGCCATAGTGGAATGACAAATCAGTTTTTTATGCAAGGTAATTGATGGTGAATTTAAAAAATCGCCCATGGAGGACAATTAACACGGTTTGGTGACATAATTTACTCTCACTGTGACCGCGACTTCGGCACAGTAGAGAGGACGAAAGTGTGCATCACTCATGAGAAAAGCAGGAGACAGTGAGACATTGAGAAATGCAGGGCAGACATAAAATTCATTACGAAAATTGTTTGGCGAAGAACAGGATAGATAGTACGAGGCCTGGCTAAACCTGGCGAGTAGGGGGTCAGCCTCGAAATCTTCTACCCATCTTTATCTCACTATAGAGGATATGCTTAGGGACTCTGCCATCCTTCATTCTCCAGGTGTGACCCAGCCATCTGAGCCTTTGTAGACTGACCATTGGGAAAATTTGTAATACCTATTCTTTCCAGTACTTCAGCATTTGTAATCTTATCCTGCCACTTAATAACACGTATTCTTCTTAGGCATCGCATGTGAAAACTTGTTAACCGTTTTGGTTGGTGTGAATAATTTCAACAGGTTTCACAGCATACATACATGCATACATGCACACATACATACATACATACATACAT
>CAJHNH020000224.1:2544909-2617409 GCA_905116865.2 Candidula unifasciata | reverse complement strand
TCTCTCTCTCTCTCTCTCTCTCTCTCTCTCTCTCTCTCTCTCTCTCTCTCTCTCGGTAGAAAGACTGGTCACCTGCAGAGAAAGACCCACAAAGCACAAACTCCACAGCTCCTGTGGCGATCACCGTAAAAACTGCCCCTAGGAATTAAACGAGGCAGTCCGTGAAATAAACCCACGAGGGCTCCTTTTGTTTAGGGAACTGGAACTGAAACTTGACGGTCGATCATTCTACAAACCGTGGATCTAGACAACTCTCCAGCGGTGACACCTGTTGACAACCGGACAAATAAAACACCACACAAATAACACTAGGTCGTGTTCCACGAAACTATCCTGGATATTTACCCTGTTAACAAACTCTAGATTAAGTCGAATGTGTCAGCCAAAAAGGGCAATTGTCGCTGCTTTGCTGTAAACAGGTACAGCGCGATTGGGTCATTCGGTAGAATGAAAAGAAGAAAAGATTCATTTCTGAACTTTTTGAATCCTATATCATACTTCATGCTTCTGTATGTTTCCTCATAGTAATCTTCGTTTACTAATACACTGGATACAAAATACCGCATAACGCTTCTTTGTGTTTCAACACAATAACATTCATTTTCTTAGTGCTTGCAATACTATATCTTACTTCATGTCTCTATGCGTCATGACACATTTGTTCCTTAACTCTTAGGATACTTTATTATATTTCATACTTCACTGTATCTCCTCACTACAACATATGTTTCATAACTCTTTCGATGATGTATCATATTTCATGCTCCTCTGTATCTCCCCACAATGACATGTGTTTTTATGTTCTAATATATATATATATATATATATATATATATATATATATATATATATAATATATATATATATATATATATATATATACACGTATACATATCATACTTCATGCTTCTATGTGTCTCCTAAAAAAAACATGTGTCTCCTAACTCTTTCGATATTATATCATACCTCATTCTTCTATGTCTCTGCTTACAATAACATTCGTTTCTCAACTCCTTAGATTGTCTTAACTACTTCATGCTTCTGTGTGTCTCCACACAATAACATTCGTTTCTTAAGTCTTTCGATACTATAGCATACTACATTCTTCTATGTCTCTGCTCAAATTAAATTCGTTTCTCGACTCCTTTAATTATCTATATTACTTTATTCTTCTATGTGTCTCCACACAATAATTTTCGTTTCTTATTTCTTACCCTAATATACAGAGTCGCGTGTGCCCATTTGTCACTTCGGAACAACACCTGTACCTCGTCCTTCAGTTCTTCACTCCTAGTCTTCTTCTTCTTCGCGTTCACCAGCTGTACACTCTTGCGGAAAGTTCTGGTTGCTCATCCACTACTGAATTGCAGTCCTGCTCCAGAACGTGAGTGTTGCGTGTGCATTAGTTTTACAGATCTCATTCTCTTGAATACAGACTGTTGGTTCCTTGCCTCTCTAATTAGTCGACTCTTACGACATGCTTTTGGGGAGGCAGTGAGTCTATTCTTGTTTTCCCCTACAATAGGGCCCCGGAACCCACACGTTCGAACAGCCAGATGGAGTAGCTGGTTCTGCACCACTGGGTGGTTAACTGAAGCTGGACAAACTATATGTGATTAAGGCCCTTTAGGAGCTAGTGAACAGTGCGAAGGCACTAACAGATCACAAAGATGTGACCAGAATGGTGCAGTGACGGGGTTGGGGTGGGGGGAGGGAGGCGGCAGAGATTTGACAGCAGAACGTCTTTCGTTAGTTTTGACAGTGGTACCGAGATCTGACTGTTCAGAAGGCAATGCCAAACCAATGAAGTAAAATTTGCCTAGGGAAACCACAATAGCTGAGAAAAAAATATGCTGGAGTTAGTTCTGCAAAGTCCTGCAAAGGATACGCAACTAACTTTTTTAATACCATCTTAAGGGATGGGACGATTGTTGGAAAGAGAAAGGAGAGCAAGGTGATAAGTACATTGATGGCTAGATCACATAAATGACATGGGACATTGGTGGCTAGATCACATAAATTACGTGAGACATTGATGGCTAGATCACATGAATGACGTGAGACATTGATGGCTAGATCACATAAATGACGTGGGACATTGATGGCTAGATCACGAAAATGACGTGGGATATTGATGGCTAGATCACATAAATTACGTGGGACATTGATGGCTAAATCACATAAATGACGTGGGACATTGATGGCTGGATCACATAAATTACGTGAGACATTGATGGCTAGATCACATAAATGACGTGGGACATTGATGGCTAGATCACATAAATGACGTGGAACATTGATGGCTAGATCACGTAAATGACGTGGGATATTGATAGCTAGATCACATAAATGACGTGGGACATTGATGGCTAGATCACATAAATGACATGGGACATTGATGGCTAGATCACATAAATGACGTGGGACATTGATGGCTAAATCACATAAATAACGTGGGATATTGATGGCTGGGTCACATAAGTGACGTAGGACAAGAGTACTGATCTGGTCCGTGATACCGCCGATAGTGTACCATGAATCATTACCGTCTATGGGGTGGGGTGGTGGTTGGGGGGGGGGGGAATATTCGATCAAAATCGTAGCTATGGGGATCGAGTATCCAATGGGATAAATGGACATCTTTGGGATGCCATTTGCAGTTAGCAAGAGCATCACCAATGCGCTCTGTCCCCATTTTCAGCAGTAAACGAAGAGTTCCAGTTCCGATAGCATTAGTAACTGATTGTATATCCGTCTCGCCTTTCCCTTGAGTGTTGGGCGTCGGCCAGATCACCTGAAAACTTCTCGCAGCGCCATTCTCCTCAGACCGTAATGATCTTTTTTGGCTTCCGTAACTGGCGGGGTAGTACAGAGGAAGAGGAAGTAGCAGCCCATTCGGCATAGGAGACAAAAAAAACGAGAGAGGTGAGAGACTTATCGAATTCAGTGTAGAAAAAATATGTCTATTACCAACACACAATTTGAACAACACCCAAAAAGCTCTACGCCTGGACTTCGCAGGTTAAAAAAGGCAGGAACCAAATTGATTATATTCTAATACAACAAAAATGGAAGACACGTATAAGATCTGCAAAGACATTCCCAGGAGCTGACTGCATGGAGGTTAAAAACAAATTTGAGGCATTTATGGCAGTGATGAGTTAGTCGGTGACGCAAGAAACATCATCTTTTCAACAGCTCAAAACAGGACAAAAATGTCACACAAAAACAGAGTAACAATGCAGGGGAAAAAATTCAAGCTGATAGAAGAAAAAAGAAATTTAAAACAAGCAGGGTCAGAAAGAAATAGCCATGCATATAGGAACTACACGAGAGAAATCAGAAGAGCTTTCGGAGGTGATTAAAAAAAATACCAGTTAATTATGAATACCTGTAATTGAATAAAACAACTCAGAATACAAGAAAGAGTCAGAGACATGTTTAAAGAAATTAAAACGTTAAAAGGCGAATTCAGGCCATCATTTCATGTAATAAATGATAAAAACGGTAACACATTAAAAGAAACCAAAGATATATAAGAAAGATGGAAAGAATACTAAAGGTAAATGTATGAGGATCTGAAAACTAATTCAGAAACAACTTATGAAAGTGACGAACAAGAAGCAGAGCATTTACTGGATGGGAGACTATGAGCAATGTATAGTCTGAAGAAAGGAAAGTCACCAGGTTGCGATGAAATACCAGCAAAACTAATTCAGGCAGCTGGAGAGGACAACGCACGAAGATCTGAAACAGTGGCATTTGGCCTGAAGCGTGGAATTGTCTTTTTTTTAAGGTTTTGAACAACGGATCAACATCATGGCATGCGGATAGTAACACATAAGTGCTCTGTTCTTCTTCTAACTCAAGTCTGAGTCCAACAAAGCACAGTACAGTGCACAGTCTCTGTAGAACCGGCAAGAATCCTGAAATACTTTGGGTACAACTCCAAATGTTGCGCCATAAAAAAAACACCACAATAAATGATGAAGAATTTGAAAATGTCACAAACTTTGAATATTTAGGTTCTATAATAAATAGCATTGGAGTCTGACATAAATCAAAAGGAGGATGGCCATAGCAATGCAAAGATTAAACTGCATTTAAAGTCCATGGTTAAGCACCAGCAATGAAATCAAAATTAAAACTTTGAGAGCATGAATCTTCCCTATAACAACATACGGACTATCTCCCAGTCCTTAAGAAAGAAAACAGGGCTTTTGAGCTAAAATGCCATACAAAGATTCTCAGAATATCGTGGACAAAGAAGAGAATAAATATTGACACTTAAAAAAATCTGGCCATCAAGAAAGGTTGGTAAATAAAAAGTATCTTGTCTCAGAACCTGAAATAATTTGGTCATACAAAGCGCCATAACGGACTGGAGGAAAAAACAGAAGACATGGCATCAGAAAAGAGGGGCAGGGACTACCAACACAAAGTTGGGTACGAAATATATGTAACTCCTTGAAAATGAAAGTACACGAGCCGAGAGCGCTGGCGAGAGACCAAGTTTCTTTCAGGCAGACTGTGGTCAGAGCCACGATCTGCAAAGGACCTGCTACATGATGATGATCGTAGTGTAAAATAAATACCGACCTGTGAGAGTGTTCTGTGAACAGTTGACGTATCATCACCTGTTCTTAGTAGTTGAAGTCCATGCTGCATGCCATTCTTATAAATTGGCTCAGGAAACCGTTTGTATATGATGGATGCATCTTGGTACGCCAAATACTTTCTGGCACGAAATAGGGTCATCTAGGTTTTTAAAATAAAAAAAAAAAAAAAATATATATATATATATATATATATATATATATATATATATATATATATATATATATATATATATATATATTTATATATATATATATATATATATATATATATATATATATATATATATACACTACAAAAACCATGTATATATGTGTGCATTTATATACATATATATGTGATATATTTAAATATATGTATATGTATATACAGTTTTATATATATATATATATACACACACACATGAAATTTTTAAACATGCTCCACGCTAGCACCTATAATATCACTCAGACGTGTCAAGGAAATACTATCACTGTAATGTTTCGCCGAGGTAAGATAAGAAAT
Source organism: Candidula unifasciata (assembly GCA_905116865.2). Classification (NCBI taxonomy): domain Eukaryota; kingdom Metazoa; phylum Mollusca; class Gastropoda; order Stylommatophora; family Geomitridae; genus Candidula; species Candidula unifasciata. The sequence continues at coordinate 2,612,288 of CAJHNH020000224.1, read as the reverse complement.
AATAGCGTTGCATTTGAAACATTCTCATACACGCCCGTCCTCAATTTCAGCAGCAGGCACAGAGCTCCGTTTCTGATGATACCAAGAACAGTCTGCTTGTTGTATCCATCCAGCTTCACCCTAAGTGTTGGCTGGCAGTCTGATCCTTCAGACACTGCCAACTTCCCCATTCTCCCAGTGGCGATCTGTTCATGGTTCCCCATTGTTCACACGCTCCCAGACGGTCTGGGCAACATTTTGCTTGATGAAGATAGTTATGGCAGTAGTGATGAAGATGGTTATTGTAGTAATGGTGCCCATCATTATAACAGTTGTGATGATGATGGGTAATATAATTTTGATGAAGATGGTTTTTGCAGCAGTGATAATAATGTTTTATAGCAGTAGTGATGAAGATGGCCATTGTAGTAGAGATAAAGATGATTATTGCAGTAGTGATGATGATGGTTTTTGCAGTAGTGTTAATAGTGGTTAAATTAGGAGATAATGAGGGTTATAATAGTGTAGATGATGTTGCTTACGGTAGGGGAGATGATGTTGCTTATAGTAGTGGAGATGATGTTGCTTATAGTAGTGAAGATGATGTTGCTTATAGTAGTGGAGATGATGTTGCTTACAGCAGTGGAGATGATGTTGCTTATAGTAGTAGAGATGATGTTGTTTAAAGTAGTGGAGATGATGTTGCTTATAGTAGGGAAGATGATGATGGTTATAGTAGTGGAGATGATGATCCTTATAGTAGTGGAGATGATGATGGTTATAGTAGTGGAGATTATGATCGTTATAGTAGTGGAGATGATGATGGTTATAGTAGTGGAGATGATGATCGTTATAGTAGTGGAGATGATGATCGTTATAGTAGTGGAGATGATGATCGTTATAGTAGTGGAGATGATGATGGTTATAGTAGTGGGGTTGATGATGGTAATATTAGTATGATGACACTTTGTTAAGTTAGTGTAGTGGTGGTAATGCTCTTTTTTGTTTTAAAGTAAAGGTAACAGTGATGCTTGTTCGAGATAACGACGGTTGTGTTAATGATACTTTGCGATGGTGACGCTAGTGACAAAGATACTATGTGATAGTGAAGCTAGTGGTTTCAATAACTTTGTCAGTGTGAAGCTAGCTGTGATTATACATTGTGACAGTGAAGCTATTGGTGAAGATACTTTGAGTTATGAGTTGGATTATCTTCACAGCCCTCCAGAAAAATACATAGGTGCTCAGAATCCCCTCTCACTATATTCATCACCGTCGCGCGGCGGTTAATAGTGCCAGTCCTATGCTAGTTGACAAGACAACGTTTGCGTCCGGTGTGCTTCTCATGCTTGGCTTTGCCGATCTTTACTCCCAATTCTCGTATTCTTAGCAGTTATGTGGACACGTTGCTTTCAAAATCCCCGGAACTTTCTATTCTCTAAGGACATTGACAGTGTCTGCGTGATCCATGGGCCGGCCATCTTTAATTATTGCGGCAGCTGTCAGTCTATCGGCTCTTTTATTACCAACAACACCTGAATATTATGAGACAACTATGAAGGTAACTGCACACGCAGGAGAGTTTTGCAATCACTCAATTGTTTTTTTTTTTACGTGGTCTCTAGTAATTTGCCCTGGTCTTTCAGTAGTAAGACCGGACTTCCGTCTGCATTGCTGCGCACGTAAAAAAAAAATACCTTGGCAGTTGGAAATCGAAAATGAGTACCACAACGGGGTTGCCCGGTCAAAAATTGGGATTAAAAATCTACCCACGGTATTTCAGGATCCTCGCCTGTGCAACAGAGTTCTTGCACTGCCCTGAGATTCTCCAGACTCAGGCTTGAGTTAGATGTAGAACGGAGCACTTATGGGTGAAGCTAGTTGTGAGGATATTTTGCCTTGGTGAAATTAGTGGTGAGATACTTTGTTATAGTGAAGCTAGTGGTGAAGATATTTTGTGGTTATGAAGCTAGTGGTGAGATACTTTGTTATAGTGAAGCTAGTGATGGGTATACTTTGTAATAGTGAAGCTAGTGGTGGGATACTTTGTTATAGTGAAGCTAGTGACGGGGATACTTTGTTATAGTGAAGCTAGTGGTGGGATACTTTGTTATAGTGAAGCTAGTGGTGAGATACTTTGTTATAGTGAAGCTAGTGGTGAAGATATTTTGTGGTTATGAAGCTAGTGGTGAGATACTTTGTTATAGTGAAGCTAGTGGTGAGATACTTTGTTATAGTGAAGCTAGTGGTGAGATACTTTGTTATAGTGAAGCTAGTGGTGAGATACTTTGTTATAGTGAAGCTAGTGGTGAGATACTTTGTTATAGTGAAGCTAGTGGTGAGATACTTTGTTATAGTGAAGCTAGTGGTGAGATACTTTGTTATAGTGAAGCTAGTGGTGAGATACTTTGTTATAGTGAAGCTAGTGGTGAGATACTTTGTTATAGTGAAGCTAGTGGTGAGATACTTTGTTATAGTGAAGCTAGTGGTGAGATACTTTGTTATAGTGAAGCTAGTGGTGAGATACTTTGTTATAGTGAAGCTAGTGGTGAGATACTTTGTTATAGTGAAGCTAGTGGTGAAGATATTTTGTGGTTATGAAGCTAGTGGTGAGATACTTTGTTATAGTGAAGCTAGTGATGGGTATACTTTGTAATAGTGAAGCTAGTGGTGGGATACTTTGTTATAGTGAAGCTAGTGACGGGGATACTTTGTTATAGTGAAGCTAGTGGTGGGATACTTTGTTATAGTGAAGCTAGTGGTGAGATACTTTGTTATAGTGAAGCTAGTGATGGGTATACTTTGTAATAGTGAAGCTAGTGGTGAGATACTTTGTTATAGTGAAGCTAGTGACGGGGATACTTTGTTATAGTGAAGCTAGTGGTGGGATACTTTGTTATAGTGAAGCTAGTGATGGGTATACTTTGTTATAGTGAAGCTAGTGGTGAAGATATTTTGTGGTTATGAGGCTAGTGGTGAGATACTTTGTTATAGTGAAGCTAGTGACGGGGATACTTTGTTATAGTGAAGCTAGTGGTGGGATACTTTGTTATAGTGAAGCTAGTGGTGAAGATACTTTGTTATAGTGAAGCTAATGGTGAGGATATTTTGCCTTGGTGAAGCTAGTCGTGTGGGTACTTTGTAATAGTGAAGCTAGTGGTGAAGATACTTTGTTATGGTGAAGCAAGTGGTGAGATACTTTCTTATGGTGAAGCTTGGGGTGAGGATATTTTGTTAGCAAAATCTAGTGGTTTAGATACTCTGTCAGAGAGTGGTGTAACTACTGTGTTATGTTGAAGCTAGTGGTGAGGATACTTTGTGATGGTGACGCATTTGGTAAGCATAATTTATCTTGATGAAGTTAATCTTGAGCATACTTTGTGATGATGATGATGAAGTAATAATCCTACGAACAGCAATCCTATAGTTGAATGATTATGACCACCGCAACCGATTTCGTTATGTTGTTCTGACATGGTTGAATCCCAATGTGATCATTACAAGATTCGATGTTTTTTTTTTTATATAATGAACCATTTAATCTTTGGTTTTGTCCCTTGATCATGTAATTGACATTATTTGATTGTGGAGTAAATGATTTCTTGTGGGGTTTCCTTTATTATAACTAGATATAAGTAGTGCTGCTAGTATTAGCCGCAAAATTAGTAGCAGTAGGAGTAGCAGTATACAACAGCAGTGTCGGTAGTTGTAGCAGCAGTAGTTGTAGCAGCAGCAGTAGCAGTAGTTGAAGCAGTAGTTGTAGCAGCAGTGAAGCAGTCGTAGCCATAGTAGCAGCAGCAGCAGTCGCAGTAGTAGCAGCAGCCCTAATTGTAGCAGCCGCAACAGTAGCCCTCATTGTAGAAGAAAAGAACCATGTCCCTCCATTGAATCATCAGGTATATGATGCAGACCCATTGTCTTCTAACACACCGATGGTCTTTTCTTCACAGAAATTGACATGACTTGGGATATGTGTTTAGTTCCCCTTTGAAATCTTTAAAAAAAGAGATACTGGTATTACTGGGAACAATACTTACCCGGATAACTAATGGTTTCCACATATAGGTAAATAAATCCCTGGTGCGTTGTGGGAACTTCTCGAAGGGAAAAGAAATCACTTGACAGCGACAACATTTTTCTACCTGTGAGAAATGTTGAGAAAATTACCTAACCATTATACAACACACAATTTCAGATGAAGTATAATGAATAAAGAGTTGGTCAAATAAAAAAGGTTATCGCCCATCTGCGAAATGCATGAACATTTTCATAGAGACTCATCATTATCATCATGTAGCAGGTCCTTTGCAGAAGGTCGCTCTCATCATAGTCTGCCTGAATGAACCTCAATCTCTCGCCAGTTCTCCCGCCTCATGCACTTTCATACTCAAGGAGTCACTTATATCCTGTGCTCATTTTCGTGTCGGTCGGCCCCTGCCCCTCCTTCCTGGTACCATGCCTTCTGCTATATTTTTTTTCCAATCCGCCATGGCGCTAGATATGACCAAAATATTTCAGCTTCCGAGACAGGATGCTGTTAAATACCCTATCTTCCTTGATGTTCAGATCCTAAAGATATCAGTATTTCTCCTTTTCTTTGTCCAAGAGATTCTGAGAATCTTTTTGCAGCATTTCAGCTCAAAAGCCCCCATTCTCCTACTTAAGGAGATAGTCCACGACTCACATTAGTAGGTTGCTACAGGGAAGATGCATCTTCTTCTTTACTTCCTCTTTTACCGCTGTGGGTGTCGAGGGTCCCTTAACATAGCCATGGTCAGATACCGTTTGATCAGTCCGATTATATCGCATTGTGTTTTCTGTAGCGATAATAAATCCATTGCCGGCTTGCTAGGCCTGTCGTAACTTCACCAGAGCCCCGTTGGCCAGGACGTTTCGGGATGAACCAGGGTGGCCTTCATGGCTACCGTAGCGGTCCCGTGACACGAGGCCACACCATACTTCGCCCACACCTAGCAATCCCCTACTTTGTTCTGTTACCACCTATCACGACGAGGACGTGGTGTTGGACTTTGAGAGGCTTTGATGCATGCTCTCAAAATTATAATTTTTATCTCATTGTTGGTGCAGACCATAGACTTGTAAGGCTTCATATAAGCTACTTGTTTGAAAACGCTATCTTTACGAGCCACATTTAAATCGAATTACTGTAGCTGTGTGTTGTATGCGATTCTGAAATGTGTTTAGAGGGTAATTGTAATTACTTTGAGCACCTATAGTAACTTCGTACATCATATGTAACGTGTATACATCTCTTTGTGTCTGAATAAATTTAGTATCACAATGTTATTCAGGTTGATTTTGAAAACTTCATGCAACACACTCCTACCGTAATTTATTTAAAAGACCGCAAATATGGTACATTTAGCTAGCTACATTTTACTGCTGCGTAATTACTATGTACACACCTTTTGTGAGTCTAATTGTATTGTGCTCATCCTTATGACACCCCACGAACAACTTTCGTCCTATCTTTTCCTCTGAGTGTGATGTGGGTCAGATGCCAAAGTCCCTTCAATTTAAGTACAAATTCCAAATACAATGATGCGGCGTTTGCGGCTTAGGCATTGTGAGTCCGACTCGTAATTCCAACGTACCGTGATCGAAACCCACTATTGGCTGTGTGGATTTTTATCATTGTACTAGAATGTATTTCCTGGGGAAGTGAAGACGGCAAGCGTAATGCTGACCACATTACCCGCCTAGTGCCGATTGGTCTGTTAAAATGTGGGTGCTCTTTACATATGCCTAATGCGCCTAAGGCGTGAGAAGGGGATCTTTACTACTTTACTTCTAAATATAATGATAGCACTTGGGGAGGGGGGGGGGGGGGTAATTAGCTATTTTATTGGCCAGTATGACTTCCAAAAACGCCACCTCTGCTGTGAATTACAGATGAGCGGAAAGTATTAGGCCCGCCAACACTACACTGTAACGATATGGGACACTGGTGATACAGGTATTGATAGAAATAAATAAAGGAAGATGTCATGGATCCTGTTACATGAAGGGGGGTGGGGGTGGAGGCAAAAATCAGCAAGCGAATAAGATCAAATTAAAAGCTGACCATCGAAGAAGAAAATATCAAAATGGAATGACAACTGCCACTGAAATCTCACACACTTATTACAGAAGGTATTTTATAATTGGTCTTTGTGTGCACACTCGCCATCGCCATGGATTATAATTTTCTATTCCTTCATATTGCACAGCATGGCACTCTAACTGGACAAGTAGAAAAATGCCCGATTCTTTTTTTAAATCATTACAACGCATTTTGCATCACGTGTTATGAAAAGATGGTGGGGTGGGGCATAAGAGCCACATAAATCAATTATATTTGACGTTTAAATTAACTCTCATCATCATCAGGTCCCTTGCCGACTGGCGTGGGCGATCATGCCTCTCCATATTCTGCGATCTCACAAACAGATCAAACAGTTCGTGTGCCGACCCACCTCCATGCCATGCAACAAGACTGTCAAGAATCTTCTCTCGTTGCCTTTCTCTATCCCTCCTTCCACAAACCTTTTCAGTGGTCACAACATGTTATACTTCCCTCTTCTCATAACATGGCCGAAAATGATGACTGTCTCCTTCTGATGTCTGTGATGAGTTGTCTGTCGGCTCCAGCCTCTTTCAAAACCTCTTTGTTGCTCTTTTTGGCTGTCCAATGTATTCTAAGCATTCTTCTGTCAAACCACATCTCTGAGGTCTTAAGAAATTGTTTGGCCTGCCTACCGATTGTCCAGGATTCACAAACATATGTTAAAACCTGATGTATGTAAAAAGCCAGAATTCTTTTTCATACTCTCAATGACAAAGACATATTGCATAAGATATTTTTCATTTTATAAAATGCAGTTTTTGCCTGTCCTATTCTATTTCTTATCTCACTTATGCATCTACCATCTGATGTTATCCATGTGCCCAGATACTTAAATTTCTGTACTTGTCCCAAAATAACACCGTCGAGTTTTATTACGCATTTAGGAATAGTTCGTTTTTTTTTTAAAACACCATTACTTCTGATTTCTCATTATTCAAATTGAGGCCCATTCTTCCACTTTCTAACACCACAATGTCTATTATTTCCTGTAGTTCTTTCTGACTTGTTGCTATCAAGACTATGTCATCAGCATAACATAAATTGTTTATATTGTGCCCACCAACCACAATTCCGGGCATATCACGAATGCATTTCTTTAGGAAATGATGACGTTGTAAAGCTTTTGTCTGACACGCGATGGTCAGCTCAGTTTCATGCTGTGCATACTCTGTTGTGTTATGTTATGTTATATTATGTTGTGTTATTTTAAGTTATGTTATGTTAGATTCAGATTCATAGCGAACGGGTCATCCCATAAGGGCTCCGCTCCTGTGCCAGCACACAGAATGTGCATCACAGTCCTTGTGGAAAGATTGACAGACTGCTGTCTCGGCATATGCACTAGCATACACACGTATTAAAAGCATATGGTAGCCATCAGAAGTGCTAACACAAACAGTCTGACATTAGAAATGCAGTTCATCATCAACGGTAGCAGAGGTAACCAACAAATCAGCAGCTGCACACGCGATCAATTTTAATCACATAAGGGCACCACCAATATTGCGACGACAGGAAACGCGCCATTTTCTGAATCTTCAATTCACAACACAACGCCACGTTGGTCACAGTTGAAAAACATTCCAAATGAAATCCACAGCTCGCAAGGTGGCACCATGCACTCAGCTCAGTAGTTTAGCAAAGAAACTATATCCTTTCAGTCTACAAATGGAGCAAAAATGCAACGGCCACCGTCTGGCAGAAGCAAAAACTTTGCCACGACTCGAAACAGGGGCCGTGCCTAGCGTCCATTTTGAAATTTATGCTCTGAATAGGGGCTACAAGGAAATAAAAGGTAAATGTTTAATCAAGTCATAGTTTTTCTGTAGTCACAAATAAATGAAAGAAATATGTCTCAACTGGAGATTGCAATGAGACCGCTTGATTTTTCTTTTTTTTTTTTCAATTTTGTAATTTGTTTATTTTATTTATTTTTTTTTTTTTTTTTTTTTTTTAATTAATATTTTTTTTTTTTTTTTATTTGAACATTCCTAATATACTTAGAATTGGGAGACCAATGATCCTACATTACCTTACTTATTTCGTCGTCAGAAACAACTAACCTTTTGGCGTTCATCAGAAGTTAGCCCAATATCCCACAGAACCAGCGAGAAGTTTTCAGTCTTTGACAGTTCTGGAAAGACCACGCTATGGAGAGAGTGCAGCATGGCCTGCAACTCATCGTAATGGTTACTTGAGGCAGCAGATGAAATAATGACGTCGTTTTTGGGAATTTGCAGCGAGATGGATTTGAGTAGGTCATCTTGCTCTTCGGTCAAGACCGTTTTATCAGAGATCAAACTTTGGACTCTTTCCGTGATGTTGTTGCTCAGCTGTGTGCAGTTTGGGTGAACACAGACGGATTCTGAAGTTGATTCAGAGATAAAATGACACATTAGATAATGTTTCTCTTTATACCTGTCCTTTTATTTTATCTTCTGGTAAATATGTGAATGTGTTTTCATAGCAGATACAGTCACTGGGGGTTCTAGAAAAAAGCTTTCTTCTCAGACAGCAGCTAAAAATTAAGTAAATTTGTTGGTACCATTTCAAAGAGGACTCTTCGACCTTCTTGTTGTACTTTAAAGAAAACATCCTTGTGTTTGTACGTGTATGTCAGTATCTGTGTTTGTAAGCTTCAGAAAAAAGTACATGTTTGAGATACGGCAGATATAACACAAAATGAACGAGAAAAACAGAATAATGAAATATTTAAAGAAAACTCCAAACGCATGTCTCAAGCTTGATTAGCTCTGCTCTAAGATATGGTTGCATCAAATAATATAAGCAATAGTCTGAAGAAATTACTAAAACTAAAGTCTGTGGAACATAAGTTACACTAGGGGCAGACTATCCTGCGGTAACTATTTGATGGGCAAACATATGTTCATAAGAACAGATGATCTCAGCTAAAACTTAACAAACTTATGGTGGCTTCCTTGTTACCGAATGGACAAAATAAAATCTTCCACTTCCGACCCAAAAATAAAGTTGCCTTTTTATTTTGAAGACCCACCCTTGTACTCTAAGTACGTCTCACAAATCAGAGACACCACAGATAACACTCTCTGAAAATGTCTAGGAGCTCGTGGGCCGAAACATTTGTCGACGAGATATTACTTCTACTGACGATAAGTAGACTCCTGCTATACATGCTCCCCTGTGGAGTTTATTCTTACTTACTCATTATGGTCTCATGCTCCATAAAAAAGCTGATTAGTTTAAGAAGAAACGACAAATTTGGTGTTATGTAAGTCTTAAATGGGTAACAGGTAAAATCCTGGGAAGTCAAGTCGGCTGGTGTAATGCTGACCACATCATCCTCCGAGTGTCGATTGGTCTATAAAATGTAGATCTGGTGATCTATGTCCAATGGACTAAAAGGCGTAGGAAAGGGTCATTTACTTACTTTATAAACTTACTCGATGTTGAGTTAAGCACACACTGTGGTTTCACAGAAAATGGCTTCGCCTTCTTGTTTAACTCCAACTGAGCCTTCACCAGTTCAGTTATTTCCTGTATCAAGAGCGTGGCTGATTTCCAACTTGTGATAAGGGTTGTACCATTCGTTACCATGTCATACTCGGGCATGCTCTGAGAATCAGTGGCAGCGTTCACAGTTTTTACCCTTTCCACTGAAACAATAAAAAACACGATGAATAAGAATATATATATATCAATGTTTGTGTGTTTATGAGCTATAGACTCCAAAACTACTGAACATATTTAGCTGAAATTTTCAGGACATGTTTGTTTTAATACCGGAATTCTACCCGTCATGGTTTGAAAATCTACCTGTCATTGTTAGAGAGGGGTGACGACATTTGTTGGGAAAATCTTCGAAATTAATATTTCCATTTTTAGTGAAATTTAATTATAGCCACGTTAATAAATCCGCATGGGCGATCGATTTTCACAGTGCATGCGCAGTAGACACGGGATGCTCCATTTTTAACATCCGCCCGCGACGAAGTTATTCCTAGGACAACAATTTTCTGCGGAATCTAGATATGTCTCAAAAGGTAAGCGCATTTACTTCACTATCATTAGTCAGTATGTACATTTTTTTTTAACTTTAAACATGTGTGGACCACTCCTTAAATCACGCAATGATTAACGTATACACATTATCTGTTGGCTTTCTCATACAGTTTAGCGTACTATTTTGATTGTTATTTATTATTATTCTGCTACAGTTTACATGTCTACATATGTTATTCATAAAAATTATATAAATTTGCATGTTACTATTATTATTATTATTATACAGAACTGCTGCAGTTTCATGTCTGTTGTAATCTTTTTGGTCGAGAGTTGAAGTTTCTTTTAGTGGGAACAGCACAGGGGAAGGTTCACACAACGGCCACTAGTCGTTACCTAGGCGATGGTAATTATATGACACAATTGAATTCTGGGCGTGGAAGAGTTGAGAAGTTTCCATTATAGAAACGTTTCTCTTTGTGAGGTTTTGATTTACCGTTGTTTGCGGGAGACAGTTTAATGTCTGTTTAGTTTATTATAATGGCAGGAGTCCATTGAGAAAAGATTGTAATCTTTTATATCATCCGTGTAGATAATAGAGATTTATTATTGTACAAATGTTAATGAATAATCAGCATCATCTTGTGCCGTATAATGTGAATTACATTAAAGTTATGTGGCCTGTCACAAGCATTATTGTTGACTCGTAAAGATAGTAACAACTGTATTAGCTGATGTTGTGCCAAGTTTGCCAGTTATTATAGTCTGCAGGACTCCACTGTAGCACATCCATCAAGGAGATATCTAGCGGAATATTAGAGTAGTCACCCTAGGCCTAAATACTTGGTTGTTGATACTAAGGAGTATCAGTGCGTAAACATGCATGTTATATCGACTAACATAAATAATTGCTCTGTACACTCATAGTCTACAGAAGGGGTGAATCCAGAGTGTACAACAATGTCTGCACAATCTCGGTTGGCTTTCTCCTATTATTCAAATGAATTATATACATTTACATGAAATTCCATCGCAGGTCAACTGCAGGTAGTCTGTAGTCAAGTCGATTATTTCAGTCGCCAGACGTATACACCACAAATCTTACTGCTACACTGGACACCTATTCTTTTTGTTTACCAACTTTTCTTAATATTTACTGCACAGTTTCTATGCATTTCCTCTTGAGCTGAAATAAAATGTTATCTCATGCTCATATTTTCATTTATTTAAGCTGGGCACTGGACACCTACCTATTCATGTCGTTTACGGGCTTTTCAGAATATTTGCTGCGCAGTTTCTATGCATTTCCTCTTGAGTCGAAATAGAATGTTATCTTCTGCTCATATTTTCATTTTTGTTCGTGTGCGCACTGCTGAAGCCAACTCACTACTACCACTGCCCGACGCAGATTACAGATTTCTTCAGATTTATTTCATATGAAACTCTGATCAACAAGTTGATCAACGTTGCCGATTCAATAAAGGGACACAACGAGAAATAGTCGCTGCTTTACAAACTTTATTCGATCAACACAACAAATTAATTATAATAGAATCGAATCAAGTAAAAGAAGAATGGGAGAGAGTAAGATCTTAAATATATACATCGTATAGGGCGACTGAGGAACGTATGATGAGTCGTCTGGTACTGAAGGAAACAATCGATTGGTTTGCATGAAAACAGATCAATCCCATCATCTGTGAATTGTTATTAGTTTCTGATTTGCACGAATTCTTGGCTGGTTAAAAGCAAATAAATTTTTTTTTCAATTATTATTCAGTGGAGCAACATCATGGCACACGGGTAGTAATGTGCTCCATTCTACTTCCAACTCAAGCCTGAGTGCAGAATCTCAGCGCAGTGCACGAGCTCTGTTGCACCGGCAAGGACCCTGAAATACTTTGGGTATATTTTTTACTCTAAATGTTGCATGGGCAGCAACTGCCAAGGTATTTTTTACTTCGGCAACAATACACACAGGCGTCCAGTTTCACTACCCAGAGACCATGGGAAAGTCCACATGAAAAAAATCCCAACCTTCACTGGGGCTTGAACCCGGGACCTCCAGCACTCGAGGCGGATATTATACCTCGAGACCACTCATCAAAGATAAAGTGGTTCTCCCTCATAATAAGAATGATTCAACGATGTCAGCAGCGAGAGGGTACGGTTCAACCCGAATATGAAAACACAAAGAGGCAGAGAGCGAGTAAGTGAGACAAAGATATATATATATATATATATATATATATATAGAGAGAGAGAGAGAGAGAGAGAGAGAGAGAGAGAGAGAGAGAGAGAGAGAGAGAGAGAGAGAGAGAGAGAGAGAGAGAGAGAGAGAGAGAGAGAAGGATTTAGAAGAAGATGGATTGAAAAAGTAACCGAAAACATAGGACTTGGCAACATCAAAGCCGTCTTAACTCGGCTACTTAATTGTTGAACAGCCATACCTAGCGACATATAGCAGTGACCAAAAAAAAAAAAAAAAAGAGTGAAGATAAAGCAGACACAGAATGACAGAAATAGTCCTGAAATGGGAAAACAGCTCGACTGAGGAGTCGAGGATGTCCAAGAGAAACCATACAACAATCGTTGACAAGAGAGATCAAAGGTGTCGAGCTTGACCATACATCATCATCATCATCATGTAGGATTCAACATTCAAAAGTCCGCTTCCGGTATGGAGTCGGTAGCAACCATGAATTTCTCAAGTCGATAATTGTGCGTATTGTATTGGTTTTAATCGCTAAAATCAAATCTCTTATCAGCTCAAACACATGCCGGCAATGTGTTCCACCGCTGAATGCCACAGGGAAGTTAATGTTTGTGTTAGATAAGGTGTAATTATTGATTGTTTGATATTTTGCAACTGGCCATACACCATAGTCCTTAGCGCCCTTAGCAGCATGGATAAATTATAAGAAAATATGGCCCTGATATTGTTATGAGTTAGATTATCTTCACAGCACTCCGGACACATCCATAGGCGCTCAGATTCCCCTCTCAACATATTCATCAGTGTCCTGCGGTTAATAGTACAAGTCCTGTGTTGGTTAACAAGACTTCGTGTGCGTCCAGTGTGCTTCTCATGCTTGGCTGTGCCGATCTTTACTCCCAATTCGAGTATTCTTAGCAGTGATGTGGACATGTTGCTTCCAAAGTCCTCAGAACGTCCTATCTCTCTAATGGCAATGACAATGTCTGCGTGATCCATGGGCCGGCCATCTTCAATTAATGCAGCACCTGCCAGTCTACCAGCTCTCTCATTGCCAACAACGCCTGCATTTCCTGGGCCGAATATAAAAGTAACTGCACACACAGGAGAATTTTGCAACGACTCAAGCCACTGTCTGCGTAAACAGTCTGCCTCGACCCGCCGGATCATGCTCAAAGAATCACTCAGCACACACACGCGGGAATAGTCATGTGATCCCAGCCACATGAAAGCCTGTGTCACCGCCATCACCTCCATCGTCGTGATGCTGTTGGTTATGAAAAAGGCACCGCTGGCTTTTTAACTGTTTTGCCTGAAGAGCGAGCTGTAAATGCCCATGCACTCTTATGTCCTCGTATAACGGACCCGTCTGTGAAGATCACCACATCTGTCTCATCTGACTTGTCACTGATAAGCGCGCATACCTCGGCATTGACAGCAGCTGGATTCTGCTCCCGACAACTCCTTTCTTGGGCGCTTTAGACTCTGGTATCCACTCCTCACCTGGATGGATGTCTGTAAGGCTGCAAGCCTGCATATCATCCTCTGCCATACCCCGCCATGATTTGCCCCTTTTAAGCCTATGGCCCTTTTTTCTTCAAAAGCAAATGGTGCAAAATGTGCTTCAGATCTGAGCTTATCTTGAGGTATGCACGAGCCCTCTAGATCTTGATCCTGTAGTTCATGGTAGGGAAGTCAAGAAAGTGCCTCATTGCTACAGTAGAGTCGTCTCCAGTGCATCTTTGAATAATGTGCATTGCTTTATTTTGTACCTTCTCAAGTCTTTCAATCTGAGTATGGCTGACAGTGAGGATGGCAAGAGCATATTCGATGGGAGAAAGTAGAAGTTCCTGGAACAGAAGCAGAAGCCGTCTCTGCTCAGTGTTAGCAGCAGCCAGGGCCCTCATTGCTGACAGGCCTGATATTGTTGTGCTCCGGAAGGAATACACAAGGATCAGAGAGATTCGTGGCTGTAGATGTCCGGTCTCTCGCGCAGTGGAGCATTCCCAGCTGTTCTGCCTTGAAAGCTTGGTTAATCCCTTGATCACGAGAACTCTTCTACAGTCAAGACCGTTATGCGTGACCGAAGAGGCACAAAACACAACGCAACTAGAGGAGACAACCTCGATTTTTTTTAACCTAAGCCTACGGTGTACATACGTGCCTATTTGTTAAATGACTGGAGGATATACTGTCGAAAACGTGTAACGTCTGGTTAGCGGGTGGGGTGGCGCCAGGCGTTTGGACTCCTTTAGGACATCCCTTGCCTCTTCCCTAGCAAGCAGGCAATACTAGGGTGACCGTTTACCTTCTGCGTTGAATGAATACCTTCTATGGATTTTGTACTCAATAATAAAAATAATCATCGCTAGAGCTACGGAATGCGTGCTCTGTGCTTGATACCAGCTTCAAGTGGCTACGGAGAGAGTGGGAAGAGGAGAAGACGAGGAAATAGAGGGAGAAGACGGCACAGAAATCGGATAACCGGAGCCCGGTGAGACAGGCGAAAAACGGAACGTCTTGGATTAAAGCACAAGAGAGTGGGTTACTGGAATTGTAGTAGTGCAGAGAGGACCTGTACATGAGAGACTGATTTATGATTTTGATATCATCATGATGCAGGAATTGAACATAGATAGATATGAGTGTCCTGGTTACATTAGGTAAATAAATCCTACCGGACAGGGAAGGCATGGGCAATGTCTGCTGGTGATAAAAGGGGTGAAACATGTAGTTCTGGACATGGGCCAGTGGAATCATAGTACACTAGAGGTTCAGGGTATACATATAGATAATGGGAGCACAGCCTGTAGTATAGTAAATGTTTCGGCTGCGGTTGACTCTCTTGCCACAAAGGAAAACTGAGACTGGCTCAAAGAGCTTGAGAAAATCCCTGGTAATAGGCTTCTTTTCTTATCTGTGGTGATTTCAATGCGCGGAACAGATCATGGGACAGAAATGAGGAAAACGGACAAGGAAATGATTTAAGGGAGGTTATTGTGGATGCAGACGTAGTCTGTATAAACGATGGTAGGCCAACTAGAATAGTTAGAAAACCTGGTGATGCAGACAATGATTTGGCGTTTGTTACAGTCATCTGTGCTGGACACAAAATGTAGTGTCCTGGGAGATCATGGTAGCGACCATATGACATGCTCAGTCTCGATTTCTAAAGCTAGCAAGGTCAGGGTGGTGAGAACGCGCAAGACTTTTAAGTGAGAGAGGGCCAGTACCCTTCTTGGACGCTTTTGACAAAACGTATGCAGCAGAACTACCACCTCTGCTTTTGTGCATCCTCCATGGTGGACCCAAGAAGTAGAACAGGCATGGAGAGCAAAGCCAGCAGCAGTTAAACAATTACAGGAAGTGCAAAAGACACCTTACAGGTTACAAGAGGATGTAGAGAAGCTAAAAGTTAGAAAAGAAAAATCAGAAGAGTTCAACTGTTGTTCAGCAGATGCAAAAAAGGCTAAATGGGGACATTTTATGAGCGAAATTGGAGGGGATCAATCACTGGGTAGGTTTTGGAAACTGCACAGACAGATGCAAAGGAAGGATCGGTCTTTCACAACAGGGCTCACATACACTGATAATGGGATGCCAATGACAACAGATAAAGAGAAAGGGGAAGCATTTTGAAAGAGATTTATAGCCCAAACTTATCATAATGATAGGGAGCTTAGAAGTTATGTTAGAGATAATCTGTCTAATACTATAAATATTAATTATTTTCATTATATCATTAGGGTGGAGGATACAAAATATGTATTGTAAAAAGAAAAAGTCACTGCGCCGGGGCCAGACGGGGTGAGATATGGCCACAGAGCATGAGTGATGATGACTTAAAGGAGATTGCTTTTCACTTCAACCAGAGCATCAGAACAGCGTAAGTACCCCCGGATTAGGTACCCAGTAACCTGATCCCCCTTCCAAAACCAGGCAAAGATCATACCAGACTCAGCGGTTTCATGATTATCACCCTGCAGAATACTTTTGGCAAGGTGCTAGAGAAGATTTTTACTGTTAAACTACAAAAGATTTTGGAAAGGAACGTTTTTTTTTTAAAGTAAAGGACCCTTTCCCACGCCTTTAAACGTATAAAGTATATAGAGCTAGACGTATATTTTATAGACCAGTGGCACAAGATGGGAGATGTGGTTAATATCAAGCCAGCCGAAAGGGAAGAGCTGCTACCAAATGATTTGGTAAGTTACCGCCAACGAAAAGATACATGGTCTAATGCTGTATTAAAGTAGCTCAAAATTCTGCAGGCAAAATCATATCTCAGAGTAGCTGCAGAAAAGAAGCACCTCCTGCATGAAGCACTGGGTAGAGCTGAGGGTCATAGACTGAAAAGAGGAAGGTCTTGGATGGCTCAATCTGAAGTCACGATTGGACATGTGTGCAGGCTTGATAAATTTGAACGAAGGAGAAATGGGTCAGGGTGTCTGAACAAGTTTCAGACTTGTGTAGGGTTCTCCTTCTTCTTCTTCTTCTCCTTCTTCTTCTTCTTCTTCTTCTTCTTCTTCTTCTTCTTCTTCTTCTTCTTCTTCTTCTTCTTCTTCTTCTTCTTCTTCTTCTTCTTCTTCTTCTTCTTCTTCTTCTTCTTCTTCTTCTTCTTTTTTTCTTCTTCTTCTTCTTCTTCTTCTTCTTCTTCTTCTTCTTCTTCTTCTTCTTCTTCTTCTTCTTCTTATTCTTCTTCTTCTTCTTTTTCTTCTTCTTCTTCTTCTTCTTCTTCTTCTTCTTCTTCTTCTTCTTTTTTTCTTCTTCTTCTTCTTCTTCTTCTTCTTCTTCTTCTTCTTCTTCTTCTTCTTCTTCTTCTTCTTCTTCTTCTTCTTCTTCTTCTTCTTCTTCTTCTTCTTCTTCTTCTTCTTCTTCTTCTTCTTCTTTTTCTTCTTCTTCTTCTTCTTCAAGTGTCCTCTTCTTCTTCTTCTTCTTCTTCTTCTTCTTTTTCTTCTTCTTCTTTTTCTTCTTTTTCTTCTTCTTCTTCTTTTTCTTCTTCTTCTTCTTCTTCTTTGTCCTCTTCTTCTTCTTCTTCTTCTTCTTCTTCTTCTTCTTCTTCTTCTTCTTCTTCTTCTTCTTCTTCTTCTACTTCTTCTTCTTCTTCTTCTCTTCTTCTTCTTCTTCTTCTTCTTCTTCTTCTTCTTCTTCTTCTGCTTTCATCCGAAGATTTAATTGCGTTGTGTCCGTTTACAGCATAGATGCGATATTTGCACCTTTCGGCCAACACATCCGAGCTCTGCGGGCATTTGTTGACCGGGTTAGCCTTCCCGGTTAGTTTCTGGGGACATAGCAGTCTCATTTCTGTGTGGTTATCTTTATTTCCCAGTTCACAGGTGGTGCCCCAATCAGGCTGGTCCAGAGAAGCCACATAATGCTGATCATCCCTCAAGAGAAGGCAGGGGCAGAACATAACCATTCCCCGCCATCCAAGAAGGCTTCTAAAAATGCAGAGCTAATACATGGTGCTCTGGTACTGGGCACACCCAAGGAATCGTCACGACCTGCTCTAACCTGTTTAACCTCACTTCCATATATTATATATCTCATACATCCTGGGCTATCTCTTTTGTAGCCAACAGTATGTAGCCTGCAGACCTGGGATTTCATTTACCGACACCACAACATGAGTACTTTACTTCTTTTGCATGTTGGACTTTTACTGCAGTGGACTTCCTCATCCACTATAGTTTTACGTGGTTTACGAGCTCTGCATCTCTAGGGACTAGCAGCTCAGAGAATCCCGGACAGTTTTATTCTTCTTATACCTTCAGATGTCAGTGTTGATATATTTGAAAAAATCAGCAGTCAACTTGAGGTTGTTGACATCTCCACACAGTTTACCCTCAAAAGTTGCGGGTGTTAGCAAGAATAATTGTCTTTGTTCTGCATATATTGGACACTCTTGCAGCAAGTGTTTAGCCGTCATTTTACCCTTTTCATAGTTACAATCATCATTGTGTCCTATCTTTAGTTTATTTAACAAGTGGTGTTTCAGCCTATTATGTCCTGGGTGGAGTCTAAAGATCACTACTTGTTCTCTTCGGCCAAGTTGTTAATATGCATCATCCTTCTTGTAGCCTGGATGTTCAGAATCCCATTTGATTCTATATGTACTTCTTATAAGCCTCTTGGCTTCATTATATGTTATGCCTATATCAGGCTGTGGTAGTTTTCCACGTTCCTTTGCCAATCTGTCAGCTTCTTCATTTTCAGGTATGTTGCAATGGGATGGAATCTATTGTATTATGGCTCTTTTTGATTTCTGACTCAGTCTATGGAGTGCAGCTCTAAGGTCTGCCAGTTCTGAATCATTTTTGCTCTTCAGAGCTGAGACAACTGACTTTGCATCTGTGAAGATAGCTATGTATTCCTCCTTATTTTTATCTGACAGAAGCATTTCTGCTGCAGTTCTCAGGGCCTCTGCCAGTAGTATAACAGGTTGTCTTCGAGGTGGAGGATTAATCCACATTTGCTCCGCTGCTCCGCATGTGCTCCGCATTTGCTCTGCTGCTCCGCTGCTCCGCATTTGCTCCGCATTTCCTCCTTCTCCTCCTTCGGGAGTTCAAGGGTCAAAAATCTTAATCAGATTTTTCCCAAAAATACATTTTTTCCTAATATGTCAAACGCGTCAAAAATAAATCTCGTTTTGGAATTTCTTTCCAAGATTTTTCCCAAGAATTTTCTCCCAAGAATTTTACCAAAAATCCCCCCCCCCCCCCCCCCCCCCCTCCCGAATTTTCTCCCAAGAATTTTTTTACAAACATTCCCCCTCCCTCCTCCCCCCAGAATTTTCTCCCAAGAATTTTTCTCTAAGATGAGATGTCAGGCGCGTCAAAAATAAATCTAGTTTTGGAATTATTTTCCAAGATTTTTCCCAAGAAAGTTGTCCTAAGAATTTTCTCCCAAGAATATTCCCAAGAATGTTCTCCCAAGAATTATCCCAAGATTTTTCCCTAAAACTTTTCCCAACCTTTTTTCTCAAGAATTGATTTTCCCAGAAGTCAGAATTTTTTTTCAAGAATTTTCTAAAGAATATTCCCCAGAAATAAGAATTTCTTTCCAAGATTTTTCCAAAGATGTCAGCGGTGTCAAAAATAAATCTCGTTTTGGAATATTTTGCCAAAATTTTTGCCAAGAAACTTTTCACAAGAATTTTCTCCGTAGAATTTTCCCAAGAATTTTATCCCAAGAATGTTCCCAAGAATTTTCCCAAGCTTTTTTTTTTTTTTTTTTTTAAGAATTTTGTTACCCCAGAAGTCAGAATTTTCTCAAGAATTTTGAACACAAAAAATTCCTAGAAGTCAGAATTTTTTTTCTAAACTTTTTTTCCACGATTTGTTCCCAAGATGGATTTTCTTCCCATGATGGTGGACTGTCATCTCAACAAAAAAAAGTAGCAATAATATTAATTTTTTATATACCCTGTCTGGAACACATCGGGGGTTTTTGGGGCACTGGAGCACATCGGCTGTTTTAGAGGCACTCTATAAAGTGATATAGTGCCGACCGCTCTTTTTCTCTTAAGACAGTCCATA
Source organism: Candidula unifasciata (assembly GCA_905116865.2). Classification (NCBI taxonomy): domain Eukaryota; kingdom Metazoa; phylum Mollusca; class Gastropoda; order Stylommatophora; family Geomitridae; genus Candidula; species Candidula unifasciata. Next base: position 2,592,448 of record CAJHNH020000224.1, on the reverse strand, counting down.
TAGTGATACATGGGATGATGCCGCCTATAGTCCATATAGTGATATAAAGGATGACGCCCTCTATAGTTATTACTATACGCATAATATTATCCTTGTTGGGTGCTCTCCTTCGTCTACAACCTTTCTGCTGTCTTGTGTTAGTTATGTGTATGCCACTTGTTTCTTTTTCTCGGGACACTGCATATATTTAGAGTGGTATATGAGGCCCCTTGTAGTAATTACTTTAAGCACAAGAAACCACGTCTTTTGTTGGGGGCCCTCCATATAGTGATATATGGGGCCCTTCTGAATGTTTTATTAGTTATGTGTAGGCCCCTCTTTTCTATAACCTATCATATTCCTTGATATGAGACGCTTTACATTTCTTTTTATTTTACCCGAAGAAGCTACGTCTTTAGTGGAGTTCCGCCCCCAGAGGGTGGTGCCCTGTGGGCCCTACATAACTTTATAGAGATAATGGGGCCCAGCTCCTTCTTTAAATCCCAACAACAAGGTCTTTATTTATTTCCTTTATCCCTAATAGCTACGTTTTTAGGGGAGTTCCGCCCCAAGAGGGTGACGCCCTGTGGGCCCTACATAGCTTTAGAGGGATTATATGGCCCTACCCCTTCTTTAATTCCCAACAACCAGGTCTTTACCCGCTTTTTGCCGGGGCCCCTCTGTTTTCTCCTGTTAGCAGGGCCCGGCCCCCTCTAGTTATCTTCTTTGAAATACACACCCGTCTTTTGTTAAAGTTCTCTTTTTCCGGGACGCCCCTATACCAAACATATTAATTTTAGCGAATATGGCCGGGTCAAAACACGATCGATGCGTATTTTTATGAAGTGGTTTGAACCGATAAAAGCCCCCATTGCAAAGATTTTATCTGTGTCTTAGTTTCTGCAGTCTCTACAATATTTTTTTTTTTAGTCTTCCCCTTCCCAAATGATACATTTTTAATACAGATGATACCTTTGATACATGGGGTGATCTGTCAGCCTTCTAAATGTTTGTGCTTGTTTCTTGGCTCTGCTGTCTCTCCTATCCTCTTTTGGTTGCAGAACTATGACTTTTTATAGTTTAATAATAGGCGTTGTTTTTTAATGGCCCCAGTAATAATCCGCATTCCTTGATTTTGGATTCTACTTATTTTGATAAAATTTGACTTTGCTACTGTTGACCAAGCTGCAATACCATATTCAAGGACTGGCCTTGCTCGTGTAGTTATATAGTTTCTTGAGAACTTTCTCATCAGCTCACCATGTTGTGCCAGCAAGTATTTTCATGATTGCCAGTCCTTGCCTTGCTTTTGTTCGACATGCTTCTACCTGTGTCTTCCATGTCAGGCGGCAATCAAATGTGACACCTAGGCATTTTGGATTGTTCTCTTAAAGCAGTATTTTTCCATTCACCACTAGATTAACTGGTTGTTCTTTATTTGAGAGGGAGAACACAGTGCAAGTTGTTTTCTCTTCACTGATGTTCACTAGCCATGTTTTTGACCATTCCTCTAACACTGTCAAGGCTTGCTGCATTCTATTGTTGGCTACACTAAAATGTTCTTCGCTAGTCCATATAGCTAAGTCGTCTGTAAAGAATGAGGTGTGTACTCTGGTTTGAAAATCACTTGTAATATCATTTATACATGCTAAGAACAATGTTGGTGACAATACTCGCCCCCCCCCCCCCCCCTTTTTTTTTTTTTTTTTTGTTGCTTAATTGTCCTTGTACTTTTGTCCTGGTTGTTCTATTCTCAAAGTAGTGACTGATCCATTTGTACATTTTCCCACAAACGTGCATTTTTTTTATTTTTTTTTACTTAGAGTCCCTCCTTCCACACTTTATCAAACGTTATTTTTAAGTCTACCATCACTGCTAGTGTGTGTGTTTTTTTTTTCTCTTGAAAGGTATCCTCTATTTCCTGGGCTATATATGTTATTTGGTTTTCAGTGGATCTGTACTTTTTAAATCCTGCCTGTTGGGGAGATAGTAGGTGCTTTTCTTCTAGATGCTCTATTATTCTGTTATTTATAATGCGTTCTATCCAATTTCCCTACACAGCTAGGTAAGCTAATTGGTCAATATGCATTTGGTTCTACCATGTCTTTTCCTTTCTTCTGGACTGGTATAAGTATAGCTTCCTTCCATGCTTGAGGGACTATTCCTCTCTTCCATCTGCAGTTAAAGACTGCTAGTAATTTATTTTTTGCCTTAGTACCCAGTCTTACTATCATTTCATTTGTGATCTCATTCTTTCCTAGTGATTTCTTCTTTTTCAGGGAACTCACTGCCCGCTCCAGCTCTTCCATATTCAGATTTTCCATCATAAATTCTGATTTCTCTGTGTAATTTTGACATGTTTGTTGCTCTTTCATTGCTTTTTTTTGTGTTCTGTTGTGATATCAATGTGGTTTGCGCTAGCATAGTATTCCATCAGTGTATTTGCAGCTTTTTTTCACATAGTATGTTTTTACCCAGTTTAATAGTTATTTGTTTGTTACTAGGCCCTTTATTATTCATGGCTTTTACTAAGTTTCACAATTTATTTCCATCTTTGTCCAGGTTGAGGCTTTCTGTTTTTTCTTGCCAGGTATTTCTAGTTGTTTGATTTAATTTCTTTTGTATTTTGCTGAGAGGGCTTTCGGGGAAAAGTTCGCTTTAGTTGTTTGTTCTTTCTCTGCTGTTTTAAAGGCCTCTTCGACATTTTCCTCCAGGATCTGCAGTTCTTTGTTCCAGTATTGTTTGTAACTTTTCCTCACACCTCTTGGAGTGCACTCATATGCTGCACGCAGTATTTCTTTGTTTAGACTTTCTACTATTGTCTTCATGTTGCCATATCGTGTGTTTATGTTTTTTACAGTACTCGCATGTCAGCAAAGCAAATTTATCCCAATAGGCTTGTTTGTAATTCCATCGAGGCAATGGTTTCTGCTTCTGTACGACATAATCATTATTTACAACAAGCTTTACTGGTCTGTGATCGCTGCCTGCTAACTGATCTAGTAAACTGCGATCAGTTTTGTGAAGAATATCTCCTGTGCAGAAAGGTAAGTCAGGAGTGGAAGACTTGCATGATTTGCTAGAGTAGAAGCTGGGTTTGTCTTCTGGTTTGTTAATTAAATAAAGATTGGAGTCTATTTCCTAGTCCTCCACTTCATCTCCTCTGGTGTCAGTATCTGGGTATCCCCATCTTTCAGAGCGATTATTAAAGTCTCCAACTACAATGCAGTTTGTGTCATTTATTTCCATTCTTGAAAGTGCAAGATCTTTGTTTGCTGGGCTATATAAATTGTATATTCTGATTTTCTCGTCCTTTATCACGATATCAACGCCTATAATTTCTGGTTCGTTATTTGAGTTCACAGCTACTTCACTGCTTGGTAAAGAGTTTCGAATAAGTATCAGAACTTCTCCTAGCTTGATATCCTCTGACAGAAAATATGTGATGGGTAGTGAGGTGTATCTCTTGGATGCATGCCAAATCAATTGTGTCTTCATGAAGACGGTTTGTTAGAGAAAGTTTTTTATTTAAAACTCTTTCAGCATTTCACTGTACTATGTTGAGGGTCCTCGATATTTGGTCAATAGTTTTTACTCTAATGCCCTGTGCCTTGACTCCACAACACAGGGGAAGGTGCCCACCAGTAATTTTAGGTGGGCCCATTCGAGGCAAGGGGTCCGGCACTATCTCTGCCTGGCGGGGCTTCACGAGATTAGCACCAAATCGATATATTTTCATTTGTGACATCATGAAATTTAGGGCGTGTCTCTCTTCGTCTGGTTCCTTTCCTTCGACCTGTCTGACATGGGAGACCCTACCAGTAGCTAAACTACCGTCAACATAGCTCTTAGGGTCATTGGGACACACAAGCCCCTCTACCACTACAAGGTGGAGACAAGTCGGAGGGGGTGTAGGGTTCTAATCACGTTAGGTCGTAAGTGCAGAGACTGGCCAGCTGGTGCTGCAAAATTAGAAGTTCAACAAATGATTTATGGCAGTTCCAGCCCAGGTGATGTGATTATCTATACAGATGGCTCTGTGTTAAGGGGCAGACGAAGTACATGGGGGTTCATAGCAAAATCGAATGGACGTCGCTTAGTACAGCAAAGCCTTGCATAAGATATTATAAAGCCTAGTTTGAGAATGGAGGTGGAGGCTGTCTCTGCTGCCTTCCGTTGGCTTGAGAATTAGCTGTACACACATGTCGTAATTGTAACTGACTCACAGGGCATGTTGAGAAAAGTGAAGACAGGTATGCTTCGTGCAGAGTGGAAAGCATCACTTTAGAGGTCCGGGGTAGTTAGCATCCTTTTGATATTGTCTCCAGAGCATGCCAGTGTGTTGGGAAATAAGCAGCAGAATGACTGACAGGTTCTGCACCACTTAATGGTGAACTGATGTATGACAAGCTAGATATTGTGAGGGCCCTTTGGAAACGAGGAAACAGTGCGGATGCACAGATAGATCATTACGGTCTGAGGAGAATGGAGCTGCGAGAAGTTACCAGGAGATGTGGTCGACGCTCAACACTCAGGGAAAGGATGAGACGGATATACAATCAGACGGCTACTGGTGCCATCGGAGTTGGAACTCTTTGCTTGCTGCTGAAGATGGGGAAGGAGCTCTAATGGGAGTTTCTTCTTATTATTCTTTCGTTCGCATGAAATAAATTGTCTATATCTGCAAAGCTGTCTCTAGTATGAATTTCACTGTCTTTTGTAATTCACTGAGCGGTCCGTAAAGTTTGACTTCCACAAGTGTCTCTTTTGGCCAAAGGTTTTGCCTGAAAGCGTTGAATCTGGGACAGTCTTGAAGGATGTGATCTGTTGTTTCAGGTGCCAGTCCACAAGTACACATGGCTGATTGGCCAATCTTAAATTTGTTGTACATGTGGGATCGAAGTCGATTGTGCCCTGTTCTAAGGCGAAGGATAATGACTTGCTCTGGTCTGTCCATAATATGGTAATCATCTTGTGCCAGTTTCGGTGGCATTCTGATTGATTTGATCATTCTCTTCTTCTGTTGATAAGAGACTGGTATGTTAGGTTGTTCTTCAGTTGCACCTTCCTTAGCTAGTTTATCAGCTTTTTCGTTTCCGGGAACTCCACAGTGGGAAGGTATCCACTGCATTACTAATTTACAGCGGTTGCCTAGTTCGGATAATAGTGTCCGTATGCTTGGCAATTTTCCAGACTGGAGTGACTGAAGTACTGCTTTTGCATCTGTCAGGAATACCACTGGTTGTGAAAAATACCCTGTATTTAGTAGTTTCTCTGTCGCTATCTTGATGGCTTGAACTTCTGCATCATAGTTGTGACAGTGCTTTCCCGTTGGTAATTTGGCTGTATCCCTGGTATTATTAGGATACTCAATGTACACTCCCGCACCTCCGTTTCTGACTGCGCTTTCTGCTGACCCATCTGTGTAAACACGGACCCAAAGGTTCTGCGGGTATTCATCATCAAGTAGACTGAGGGTGGCTGTTTTGCGCTGCACACTGTTTTGTTCTTCCTTGTCAAATACCCCTTTCACTTCAGTCTTGATGTGTATTGGAAACTTATACTCCTCTCTCCAGGGGGTCCGTTCTGGGACAGCATTTAAGGATCTATCAGTTGCAGGTAAATCAGTGGTTTGTTCTGCCGAGCCGTTTGGCCTGGTGGATAAAACTACTTCTCTTTAGTCGTCCCAAAGCTAAATTTTGGAATCTTTCATCATAGGGTGACTGGGCATACTAAGAAACTTTTCTGCTTGTAAAAGCATCTTGGTGTCTCTGCGTTCACTCAGTGCTTGGGTCATCCCCATTTTCTCCATCACAGCTATAGGTGTTGATTTCATACTGCCTGTGGTAACTCTGAGTGCTTGATTTTGCACTTTGTCTAATTCTTGCAATGTGGTTTTTGATGCCGAACTCCATGCTGTTGATCCGTATTCAAGATGTGGTCGAACACTTTGTTGGTAAACTTTTTCTAAGTATTTTCCCGCTAGCACCCCATGTGGTTCCACTTAGTTTTCTCAGAATGGCTACCCTCCTTCTGGCTTTGGTTGCTGCCTTGTTGATGTGTTTTCTCCATGTTAATCTATCATCAAACGTTACGCCGAGGTATGTGGGCTCCTTATCCTCTCTCAGGGGTACTCCATTTATGTGCATGACACCTGATTTTTGTTTAGGAGAAAGGGTAAAGAGGGTGGTGCTGCATTTGCCTATGTTGATGCTGACACACCATTTGTTGGCCCAATCAGCCATTGCATCTATGGCTCTTTGTAGCAGCCTGGTGGCCACTGTCGCATTTTCATTTGTACACCAGAGTACCAAGTCATCAGCATACATTGCAGCTTTAATTCCATGGGGTAGTTCAGAAAGCAGGTCGTTGATATAGACTAGGAAGAGTGTGGGGGACAGAACACCTCCTTGTGGGACGCCATGGCGCAGCAAAACTTTCTTACTCTTAAGTCCATCTATCTGTACTCGGGATCTTCTGTTATACAAGTATGCTTTCACCCATTTGTACATTCTCCCATTCACCCTGCAGTCTCTCAGTTTCTTCAGTAGACCTTCTTTCCAGACCTTGTCAAATGCTTTCTTCAGATCTATCCATGCCGTTAGCACTAGCTTCTTTTCCTGGAAGGCATCCTCAATTTCTTGTGAAATGTAAGTTGTCTGGTCTTCTGTGGAGTAGCACTGTCTAAATCCTGCCTGCTGCGGCGTGAAAATGTTTTCACTTTCCAAGTACCATTGGAGTCTAAGGTTGACAATACGTTCCATTGTTTTACAGAGGCAGCTGGTAAGACTGATCGGTCTATAGCTGGAGGCATCAGAACTGTCCTTCCTTTCCTGGTTTAAGCAGAGGTATTGTGATTGCTTCTCTCCATATTTGAGGAACTTTGCCACTGGTCCAACAATGATTAAAGATCTGTAGCAGCTTTTTTTTTTTTTTGGCAGTTGTTCCAAGGTTCTTGATCATTTCGTTGGTGATACCATCAATTCCAGGTGATTTTCCCATTCTCAGCTTTGATATTGCTAACTCTAACTCGCTGGATGTAAGTGCTGCCACCAGTGCCTCAGGAATTATATCTTTTTGTCTTATATGTTGTTTGTTTTCTTGAACCTCTCGCTGTTTCTCTGGGCTGACATTAATGTTGCTGTCTTCTGCAAAGGAATCTGCAAAGTGGTCAGCTGCCTGTTTTCTTGTTAGGATGGCTCCCTCTTTGCATAGTGCAATATTACCATTTCTTCCTGTATTCTCATCATTAATTTGCTTAATTAACCTCTACAACTTCCTTGTGTCTCTTTCAAAGTTTAGAGACTTTGTCTTTTCTTGCCAGCTTGCCCGTCTAGCCTGCAGTTTGGCTCTTTGAAATTTGGCCTTTAAATGTTGGTAGTTGTTAAACTGCTCTTGACAAGGTCTGGTCTCAGCTTGTTTTCTTTCTGTTTCCATATTGTTGTGCAGTTGCTCCAGATCGCAATTCCAGTACGGTTTGTATTGTTTACGCGCACCTCTTGGAACTGCTTCTAGGGCTGCCTGCAGCATGCGTTTGCTCAACTCTTGGACTACTTTTTCTACGTCGTTATCTGTGTTTAGATTTTCCAGCAGAACATTTGTGCGAAGCTGATACAACTTCCAGTCTGCCTTCTTAAAATTCCACCTTGGCAGTGTGCTGCTCTCTCTTACAGACTGGCTTTCTATAGTTAGAAAGACTGGCCGGTGGTCACTGCCTCCTAGTTGCTTCCCAACAGTTCTGGTAACATTCAGTTCCATGTCTGGTGAGTGAAAGGCTAGGTCTGGTGTCGAGGTGGTATGCCATGCTCTAGAGTAGAAGGTTGGTGGGTCGGTTGGCTTATTAACGAGGATGAACCTATTCTCATCCTGCCAGTCCTCTAGTTTCTCTCCTCTCTGGTCCATATGATCGTATCCCCAACTTTGGGAATGGCTATTAAAATCCCCACAAATGATCATTTTTTCATTTATTAGTACTGTATCCAGTGCCTGAGGGCGGTCGCTCGGACAGTAATAGTTGGTCAGATGTAAATCTGTATTTTCTAACTTGAGCTCAAGTGTTTGATACTCAGCACCTTCCATGTATGTTTGCCCGCAAGGATGTTATTTTTGACCAGGGTAAGAATTCCACCTTTTCTCCTGTCTTTGCGGTCAGATCGGAAACACTGGTAGCCTCTGATCTTAAAGGCCATATCTTGTTTGAGATAAGTCTCTTGTAGGCAGCATACATGTACATTCTCTTCGTTCAAGACGTTTTCTAATTCTAATTTCTTAGTATTTACTCCCTCCGCGTTCCAGTGCATTATTTTAAGGCTAGCTGTATTTTCTGCTTTTCTGGTTCTACGGGGCATTAGGGGAAGGCTTCGAGTATTTGAAGCTGGACTCTTCTTCTTGTCTTAGGCCGGTAAATCGAACGTACGTGAGTACGTGAGTGGGTCGCATGGTGGAAATCAAACTTATTTGCAGATATAGAAATATTCCCTGTTGCGTTTGTGCGTGGCATCCTGATTGCTGTGGTGCGCCTCCTGGCTGGTTGCCTCCGACTTCAGCACCTTGTTATGCTAGAGTAGACTGGGGTCTTACCCGTGGACTCCCATGTTTATAATGGGAGCGTGGCTCCTACGCGGTTACATTATCGGAATTAGGACACGGCCGCCGCCGTGGCTATTTTGTGGAAATAATTCCGTTATAACACCCCTAAACCACATAATACTTGTATCCACGAACAAGAGAATATCCATCGTCAATGAATTCGTAATAATCGCACTTTGTTATCAAGAGAAAAACACCGATTAAGTGAAAATTTTAGAACACGTCTTCACGCTGCCATTTCTAAACCGGTAATTTTTTCTCTAATGGGAGTGTACCGAGTGCTGTGATGTCGATTCCCAATTCAACATTCAACATCATCATGTAGCTGGTTTTTCACATAACGTTGCTCTCATCACCGACTAACTGACAGAAACTCGGTCTCTCGCTAGCTCTCTCGTCTGGTGTACTTTCCTACCCAATGTGTATCATACATTGCGTGCCCACCTTCGTGCTGGACGGCCCCTGTCCCTCTCTCATACTACTGTGCTTTCAACTATATTTATTTTCAATCCGTCTTAGCGCTTGACATTACCAATACATTTCAATTTCAGATCCATGGTGTTTTGACTCGATCATATACAAATACGAAAAAAAAAAAAAAAATAGTGCACAGGAAGGCCTGAAATGGAGTAGTTGCCTTTGAACCCCATGACGCTTAAATAGTACTGCATAATAATGAAAGCACGAAAAGTATGTGAATTATCGTGGTTTTACTGCATGCATGCGTTATTGTTAGTTTCACCGGCGAATTGATTGTGTGATTGAGATAGACCCTTAAAATTTGATAGTGATATTGAGTATATTGTCTGGTTCATAGGTAGCACTATAATACAGTAGATTATTTGGGCATAGGCGTTATTGTTTTCTATTGTTAATATTACAATGGAAATGACTGTATGTGATAATGCTGTTGTGTGTCTCGAAGATTAAGCAACGACACGGTAACAATGACACTGAGACAGGGTGTGGTAGTGTGCCTTGAGTGTGTGTTCTAGACAACATGTCTCAGTACGTAAAAACAGTTCATTTCTGTCGTCATCACCACCATTATCGTGTTCAAAGGCAGCAATCTGTCCAGGACTGGAGAAAAGCACAGTGTCTGCGTCTTGATATTGGTGTTGTGCTCTAGCGTGTTCTCTAATCCTCGTGGTTCCTTACTGTCGAATCGGGCCATTGGCGCCGTTCATCGTCTATCATCCACGTCTTTCCTTTCCATCACTGCATTTTTTTTTTTTTTCGGTTGGTAAGGGCTAATCGTGTATCGTCCTAAATATTGTGTAAATTGTAGGGTCACATAGTTTAAGTTCAGTGGTACCCAGTTTTTAGACTCGCCGGCAAATAAATATTGCTTGCATGTCTACTATCGAAATACACGCTTGTGTAGTTTTGTTTGTAATTATTCCTTTTTAATCACCGTTGGTGCCATCCTCTCCATAAGTATTTACTTTACGGTACGTTCTTATTCTACTGGAAGCGTCCTATTTAGATTAAAATTTACTTCTAATAGGTATTTTCGTGGGTAAACTTTTGTCTGTGATACCAGTGACGGATAATTTTTCTTCTCTTCTTCTTCTGCCTTTCTATCCCCCAATGGAGCATAGGCTCCCAACCAACTCACGCTAAGTCGCTCTATCCTTCGCCATTAGATAGAGCTCTCCCCATGTCTTCCCCATCTTTCTAACTTCATTCTCCAGATCTCTTCTCCGTAAGTTTTTTTTTTTTTTTTTTTGGCCTTTCTTTTTTCCTATGCCTCTGTGAGTTCCAATGCAAAGACGTTCTAGTTATGCTGTTCTTCTGTTTTCTCACTGTGTGTCCTATCGAGCGCCAGCGTCTTTTCCTTGCCTCTTGGTCAACTGGAGCCTGTTAAGTTCTCTCCCAAAGCTCTACATTAGTTATTCTATCATACCATTTAATTCCTTCTGTTCTGCCCAGGGAAGGTTGGTTGGTTTTTGTGGCTATTGTTTTTACAGGATGAGGTAGCCAACCTCAAGCCCAGGACGTCTAATTTATTGTTTAATAATCTATTTTTTATTTTTTTATTTTTGAGTATACACTGATCATCCGATCACATATAATAAAATTGTAACGAATTCGTTGATCTAATTCCATATTTTTGGCTTTTACGATACAAATTGTTTCCAAGCTGCTATTGCCCGGCTTTAGCCTATTGGGTTATCTTATTATTTTGTATTAGCAGTTGATATTATTAGTGCTATATTTGGTTTTAGTTGCTGCGAGTCATTATTATTCTTTTTTTTTTTTTAAGTTTTACTCATTTGTTGTAAACTGTGCATTACTGCAATGTGTCTAGTCTCTCTCATTGTGTCTGTGTGTGTGTGTGTATTTATTAGTGTTGCGTATGCGCCTGTGTGTCTGTGTGTGTGTGTCTTTGCCTGTGTGTGTCTGTGTGTGTGTGTGCCTGTGACTGCGTGCGGGTGTCTCTGCCTGTGTGTGTCTTTGAGTGTGCCTGTGGCTGCGTGTGTTTGTCTGTGTAGGTTTATATGTGTGTGCGTCTGAGTGTGTTTGTGGTGTATTTTTGTGCGGCTGCGTGTATGTATGTGTTTGTTTGTGTGTGTCTCTGTATAGCTGTGTGTAACTATGTGTGGCTGTATGTGTCTCGCTTGTTTGCGTGTTTGTCTTAGAGTGTGTGTTTGTTAAAGTGTGTCTGTGTGCGGGACTGTGTGTATGAGAATGTATGTATGTATGTATGTATGTATGTATGTATGTATGTATGTATGTATGTATGTATGTATGTATGTATGTATGTAAGTAAGTATGTATGTATGTATGTATGTATGTATGTATGTATGTATGTATGTATGTATGTATGTATGTATGTAAGTATGTATGTATGTATGTATGTATGTATGTATGTATGTATGTATGTATGTATGTATGTATGTATGTATGTATGTATGTATGTATGTATGTATGTATGTATGTATGTATGTATGTATGTATGTATGTATGTATGTATGTATGTATGTATGTATGTATGTATGTATGTATGTATGTATGTATGTATGTATGTATGTATGTATGTATGTATGTATGTATGTATGTATGTATGTATGTATGTATGTATGTATGTATGTATGTATGTATGTATGTATGTATGTATGTATGTATGTATGTATGTATGTATGTATGTATGTATGTATGTATGTATCAGTACTTTTATATGTAGTGGAAACATAGAGAACAACTAAAGCAATTACTAATAAATTACAGACATTCATTAACTGGTGCCTGCGCAAAATAGAGGGAATTAAATGGTATGATAGAATAACTAATGTAGAGCTTTGGAAGAGAACTAAACAGGCTCCAGTGGACCAAGAGGTGAGCAAAAGACGATGGCGTTGGATAGGACACACATTGAGAAAACAGGAAAACAGCATAACTATAATGTCTTTGCATTGAAACCCACATGTGCATGGGAATAAAGGAAGGCCAAAAAACACATGGAGAAGAGAGCTGGAGAATGAAGTTAGAAAGATGGGGAGGACATGGGGAGAGCTCCATGTGATGGCAAAGGATAGAACGACTTGGCGTGAGTTGGTTGAGGGCCTATGCTTCTCTTGGGGATAGAGAGGTAGAAGAAGAGAAGAGAGAAGAAGATTGAACTAGAGGCCCAAAATAAGCTGAAGGTAAAAGAAGCTATTTTGAAAGAGAAGAAATTAGCGGCGCTAGCAGCTGCTAAACGACAAGAGGCTATCGTATGAGAGAGAGAGAGAAAGAGAGAGAGAGAGAGCGAGAGAGAGAGAGAGAGGGAGAGAGAAAGAGAGAGAGAGAGAACTAGTGCCGTAAGCAGCTTTGCCAGTATCGTTGAAAGACAAAGAGTTGGCTGTACAGTTGCTGATAAAGTGCAAGAATTCGAGTATTCTGTAGTCCTTAAGGATAGGGATTTGATCTGCAATACAGAGCTCAAGAAAGAGAAAATAACCATGGAGTTGAAAGCTAAAGAGATATAAGCCAACAGAGATGCTGAGGTACAAATGAAAAGAGCAGAACTAAAGGCAACTTAGCCCTCTTTTAAAACGTTTCAGGGTCTGGTAAAATTCTTCACCAAGGCGGAATCTGTTTCAGCACGGACTCAAAATACCTCTCCACTCTCCCCTTTCCCTCTCTCCTCTCATAACAATAAAATCAAACAGGGACTCACGCAGCTGTGAAAATTTTCTCCAAGAGGTCTCGTTTACTTCGAATATGAGGTATCCTACACACAGCAGCAATGCAAAACAGACTGTAAATTTGAAGAGACCTGGGGGAAAAGGCACACAGAAATAATAAACTGGATAACGTTATAGTGATTGGCAAGGTTTATGGGGAAAAAGCCAGGATAAGACAACAAGATCAATAACTAGGCAATCTTGAATGAATGAATGAATTACTAAATTAATCAAGAATTGACGTCCCGTACTTGGGACATTCCCACACATGTTCCGTTTCCTTTCGAGTCGAGTTGAATTGCTAATAGTACCTGTTGCAACCTGATTAAAAGTCCTCATATATGTTTCTCTCAGTGTTGAATGTTTTCCCTCTGTCACCCCCCCCCCCCCCCAGCCTCCCCCCCCCCCACGTTTTTTCTCACGCTGAATTAGCCTATAATGTATAGATGCTCTGTTCTGTTGCATAGTCCACTGGATCACACAAAGCCTTCATAACATCCGCTTTATCAATGTAGATCATCGCCAAGAAATGTAGCAGCAGCCAGTGTTTCAGCCTGCTCATTACCCCGCACACCCGAATATTCTGGACAGAAAATCAGCGATTTGCTCCTGATCAGAGTCTTATCCAACAATGTAAGCCACTCTACACCTAGGGCGGCAGTTTATATTTGCCGAAGCATGCTCTGTGTGGACAAGCTTTCATACTGTTAATTTAATCCGGTCTCTTCATTAGTCTGTTTTCCATATTTGATTTCTTCACTAGTCCATAATTCATCCCATTTTATATACATCAATTTCCCCAGGAAATTTAGATTGTAACGAATTTTCTTGATGCTAAGTGTAAGAACTGTAATAATATCAGTAGTGATATCCATAGATTATACCTTCTTTCCTTTTCAAATATTCAAATACTGCTTTGTTCAGTAATTTCTTTAGCGTTTCTTGATTATATTTGGGGCTCTAACATACAGGTGGGCTTTAAAACAACCCCCCCCCCCCACACACACACACACTCACACAAACACAATAAATGTTATTAATCATTCCAAATTACGCGTAAGTGTACCTCCCATTACAAACATATGAATTGTGAGGTTTTAGTAACTATACAGTTACCAGTTGCAGTAACACAAAAGAAGGGGAAATATTATTGGTGAAAGATGTAACTGCCTTCGACTTGTCTCTCCAGTATGCTTTTAATAAGAGTGATATAAATATAAATATATATATATATATATATATATATATATATATATATATATGTGTGTGTGTGTGTGTGTGTGTGTGTGTGTGTGTGTGTGTAGTAAAAAAAACATGTATTTATCATCATCATCATCATCATAAACCACTTCTGTCGTTAAGCGGCGTGGGGAGGAATAATTTGTGATCCAGTGCACTTGGGCTGCCACTGGCTATTGTCATGCCATGAAGGCGTAGAGTGTCTTTTGAACTTGCGGCATTCTAACGAGATGGCCAAACCAACTGATCTGCTGTTTCTTGATGAATCTAGTACAAGGTGTCGTCCCCACAATTTGCCTTATAGTTTCATTATTCACTCGATCTCGGATGGTTAGGTTGGCTACTTTTCTTAGGCACCTCATCTCGCAGGTGGTGATTTTGCGTATATGGGCTTTAGATAGTGTCCATGTTTGGCATTGGTAGCTTTATGTTGGGATGAATATGCTATTAACAATCTGTCTCTCTGCACTCATAGTTATGCTTGGATGTCTTAATAAGGGTGACAGTTGGTATATAAGTGCACTTGCTTTCTGACATCTGGTTTCTATTTTTCTGTAAATTCTGTGATTTTACTTCCTAGATATTTAAACTCCCTAACTTGATTCGGAGCAGAACCATTCAGCTGTATGTGTAGTGGGGCAGGGTTTCTACTAACTTGCTTTGTTTTGGTTTTGTTAACATTGATCTGCATGCTGTATTTACTGCGTGCTGAGTTTAACCTGTTTATGTGGTCTTACAGTCTATCTTTTTCAGGGTAGAACAGCACTGGTCGTCAGCAAATAGTAATTCGTTTAATGCGGGTGAATCGATAACGTCTCCTGATGTGTGTACTTCCGCATGATAATAAAGGTCTATGTTTTCTGTATCAGAACTTGCTTCTTTAAATATTCTGTCTATATAGATGTTAAATAAAAGTGGGGAGAGCACACATCCTTGTCTCACACCTGTGTTGACTGTGAACATATCTGATATGCCTTCTTGTGTTCCTATTGCACTTTGGCTTGTGTGGTACATGCCTATGATGTTCTCTAGTAACCATCCTTGTACCCCGTAGTTTTCAAGAACAGACCACAGTTTGTTTCTATCCACTTTATAAAAAGCCTTTTCCTGATCTACAAATACGATATTCTGTTTGGTATTATACTTAATGGCTTTCTCATTCACTTGCATCTGTGTATTCTCTGCCTTTTCTGGAACCGAATTCTAATGCTCTTCGCTGTTGTTCAGTTATGGGTATAACTATCTGTTCTAGTAATTTAGCGTAAATTTTTCCTACGTGACTCAGTAGTGATATACCTCTGTATGCTTCACATTCTCTCATATTACCTTTCTTTTTCCATAGCGGTACTAACAGTGTCTATTGCCACTCAGCTGGGTCTTTCTTTCTTCCCAAGCTATATTAACAATTCTAGTAAGCCATTTAACACCCACTTTTCCGCGTGCTTGGATCCCTTCTGTATTAATTCCATCTATACCTGGTGCTTTGTTTCTGGGGCTGTTCTGTATAATTGCTCTTACTTCCGCTGCTATGAAATTTGGTTCCTCCTGTTCGCATTTTTGAGGTACAAAGTTAAAATTATCTACTTTGCCTGTGGGGTTGCGAAGTTCTTGAAAATACTCTGCCCATCTTGCCAATCACTATTGTGGACTAAATAGAGGTATGCCTCTCTTGTTGTTGATGATAGTTGTTGGGTTGTAAACATATAAACCATTTATTAAAACATTTTATAAAATATGTAATAATCACTTGAAACTAACCGTAAGTGTACCTCCAACAAACTGCTACTGGTAATCGTATAACAACGTGAGCTTCCATTGCATTCACACAGTCAGTAAGGTGCCATATCGGCACAATCAGTAAGGTGCCGTATACACACAATCAGTGAGGTGTCGTGTCCACACAATCAATAAGGTGTAATATCCACACAATCAGTAAGGTTTCATATCCACACATTAAGTAAGGTGCAATATCCACACAAACATTAAGGTGTCATATCCACAAAATCAGTAAGGTGCCATATCCGCACAATCAGTAAGGTGCCATATCCACACAATCAGTAAGGTGTCATATCCACACAATCAGTAAAGTACCATATCCACACAATCAGTAAGGTTTCATATCCACACATTAAGTAAGGTGCAATATCCACACAAACATTAAGGTGTCATATCCACACAATCAATAAGATGCAGTATCCACACAATCAGTAAGGTGTCATATCCATACAATCAGTAAGGTGCAATATCCATACGATCAGTAAAGTGTCATATCCATACAATCATTATGGTGTCATATCTACACAATCAGTTATGTGCCATATCCATACAATCAGTAAGGTGCCATATCCACACAATTAAAAAGGTGCCATATCCACAAAAAAGGTTGGCTTCAGTGGGCCGTCAGTACTTTTCGTCTCTAGTCTTTGTTGCACTCTTTTAGACTGCTAACACAGTTCTTTTGCCCCCAGTCTGTCTCTCCAGTATGCTTTAAAAAAAGAGTGCTATATATTTTAATTTTAAAAATTTCGTTCAGTAACTCTCTCTTCCTTCTGTTCGTAATGATAAATGTATTGCTAAGGTCAGATAACGAATACGCCAAGACCGATGTCTGACTGTGAGGATGATAGCAGATGAATATGATGTTTGATTTGAATTCATCCTTAATAACTTATCTTATCTATTTAACGGTATCAAAAGCATCTATTTAACGGTATCAAAAGCATCTATTTAACGGTATCAAAAGCATCTATTTAACGGTATCAAAAGCATCTATTTAACGGTATCAAAAGCATCTATTTAACGGTATCAAAAGCATCTATTTAACGGTATCAAAAGCATCTATTTAACGGTATCAAAAGCACTTTTTTTCGAAATTAAAACAAACCTAATGTTTACCATTGGCCGAACATTGCATATGTAACGAAGCAGCTTTTACTAGCTAAACAAAATGGTGGGTTACTTATCTTTTCCCTTTTAACTGATCATATATTAATGGTGCCTATTTGGATGATATGCTTTGATTCATGGCTGGGTTTTGTTTGTTTTTTGTTTTCATTATAAAATCCGTCTCTTTATTTCTTATCAGATTATGTGTGTATACTGTGTTTTAAAGACGGTTGGTAACAATGAATATTTTAATTCCACCAAGGGAAATCTGATATCAGTTTGGATTATGAAACGTGCATACATTTTAAAGGTAATTTCTTGAAGAACAGAGAGCCAGCTGTGGTCCTAAAAATATGCTAATTTGTCGTCATGATTATTGAGGCAATTGAGAAGGTCTGCAGTTATTTAGAAGGTTAAAAGACATATTCATATTAAAACGAGTTCTTCGCTATCTGTGAGACTGCGAAAGATGACAATGATCATGGTGGTAGTGGTGATGATGATGGCAATGAAAGGTATTAAATTGTTTTCTTTTGTTATTATTTGTTAAAGTGCAGTACCGATACAATGACAATACATATGCATCGCATCGCAGTGACACTGCTCGATCGATCAGTTTGTATTCTCCGAACGGGCTGTTACCTAAGGGTTTACCACACCATTCCGAGGTTAAGAACAAAAAATCTAAATCCTGACCGGAGATCTACAAGACAGATCTGAGATAAATACCCATTCGACCCCCAAAGAAATTATAAATAGGCCAACCGTAACGGTTACACCAGTTAGGTGAAACCTTCAGTCCTATTCTCGGGTGATGAAGTTTCCAAGAAAGCCACTGCATTCTAGTTGACTCGTTTTGTCTCTATTGCATATGAAAAAAGTAATTAGAATAGCATATCGCATGGGACTCTGTCACACGCATCTTCTAAGTTATTATCGACAGGGAATGTTTCTATTCGTGCCAGAAAATTCCCTTAGTGTCGTATTCAAATTCTGCAGCATTGCACCAAATACCTCTTTCCGATGAATGATAACCTCATGATGTAGCGACCAAAAGACCAATTGATTCAAATTTGCAAGTCATGATTGTGTACATTTTTTATAGGAGTTTACCAACGACGTTATGTAGCTGAATTATTCTGTAGATATTTATTCCCGGGTTATCTTTTTCAGGCTCAAGGCGGTACAATGCCGGTTTTTGAGTTTTATTAAATAAGTAAGTAAAAAGTAAAGATCCGTTTTTACGCCTTTAAGCGCATCGGAAATATGGGAAGAGCACCCATAATTTTACAGACCAATCAGCACTAGATGGGTAATGTGGTCGTCTTTACTCCCCCAGGACATACATCCTGGTACCCATTTTAGGCCGGGTCGACCTGCGATGCCCCATACCACGATACAAATCCACGCAGCCAGCCGTGGGTTTCGAACGCTATTGTTAAATAAAGAAAAAGAAAGGAACTTTTTTCCTAAGCCTCCAGACGTATTCGGCATTTAGTGCGAAACCTATTTTGTATGGACCAATCAGCGATCGCCTGGTTAAATGGTCAACATCACGCCAACCAGGCTAACACAATAAAACTTTATATGCTAAGAATGATTAAAGGAAACGGATGCCGAGCACACCAGGACACCCTAATACAATTTTATAAAGCTTTCGTTAGGGGCAAAATGGAATACGGAAGCGTAGTATACGAATCAGCATCAGAAAACAGCAAATGCAAACTTGATAGGATTCATCATGGGTGCTGGTAAAGGGACATCGTGAGGGGCCATGGAGGTAGCACTAGGCATCACACCGTTTAACATCAGAAGGAAACAACTAACTTATAGCTATTGGATGAAAGCGGCCAACGATGCCAGACACCCAGCTTCAAACGCTTTTCATCATAACATTACCCACCTAGGTGACAGACCGATCAGAGATATACTGAGACCAGCAGCCTGGGACGCTGCACTAGAAATTAACGATGATGAGGACTTAGCTAGGACTCTAGAGGCATGCGTTAGGTTTGTCCCTCAGATCCCTCCATGGAGACTAGGGCTGCCCAGGAAAGACATGAGTCTGATGAAAATTATTAATAAGAATACTGAAACATTTGAAGCCAAAACAATAACAGAGGAATACATAGACCAGATCCGATCAGACAACCTGGTTGCATACACTGACGGATCTAAGAATGAAGCAGGAGAAGTAGGAGCAGGAGTAATAATTCCACAGTGGAATATGCAAAGAGAATATAAAATAACATATCATGTGGCAGTATGCACAGCAGAACTAGTCGGCATAATGAAGGCACTAGAGATGGTAATTAATAAACCTCCAACTAAGTTTACCATACTGACAGATTCATTGTTCTCAGTGCAGACGTTAAAAACACTTAAAACTAGCAGTAGACCAGATATTAAAGAAACAATCTTAAATCTAACAACCCAGCTCAAGAATAAAGGATGTCAAGTCACCATTGCATGGGTACCAGCACACAGAGGTGTAATAGGCAATGAAAAAGCTGACATAGCAGCCAAAAAGGGAGCAAAATGTGATGTTTTAATAGATGTAGGACTCGGAAAAACAGAAAGGACCAGCATAATCAAACGACATATAATTAAAATGTGGAAACTGCAATGGCAAAGGAGCAATAATGGCAGAGATGCCTACAATAACCTTAAAGAGCCCAGCCTTAACACACAGGTACGGGACAAACTGAAAATCCCAGCTAACAAACTACTATGGTTATGGTGGCATCCAGAGAAATTTACATCTCCACTATGTCTGGACTGCTTTCAACATAATACAATAGGGCAGTATATAATAAACTGCACTAAATATAAATTGGAGAGGAAACCCATTAAGGAGTATTTTCTAAAACGCAAACAACAGATTACTGCAAACAAATGTTTAATGGTAGATAGCAATGAAGACATCCAAAAACTGGTTAAACAGTACCTTATTAAAACAAACCAAAACTAAAAATACCAGGTTAAGGATCAACTCAGTACAGCAGAAGGAACTGATCAGATGGTAACTCCGGACACCCTAGCGTAAGGGAGGTAGTGTAAGTATGATGAGTGCATAGATGTGAACATGGATGCATACGCAAGGATGAGTGCGTGTAGTATGAGTGCATTAATGTATAGGATGGATAATAAGACACGATGTATGTAGGCGGATGGTAAGGGATCACGTATGGACAGGACAGTGGGAATATAGCTGTGCGAAAGGTACAGATGAACGAGTACAAGGATATAGAAATGTATTACTGTATGCATGTGTATGTGGGTATGAGTGTACATGTATATATATATATATATATATATATATATAAATATATATATATATATATATATATATATGGGAGCGTGTATATTTATATATTTGTGTGTGTATAAATGACAGTGCACTCAAAGAACCCATAAATTGTGTTGCTGCATGTCTGTGAATTAATGAGAACAAATGGAATGAAGTGTGTACGCAGCAAGAACGTCATCAACACACACCATCCACCAGAACATGATAAGACAGTACCGGACAGGTCACATACCAGTAACGGGACACAACTTAAAAAGTGACACGACCAGACGATATTACAGACATAGCGACACATAACGCACAAGACATGGAAGAGTCAATGTCACTACGTGTGGATGTGCTCGTTTTTTACGAATGTAAGTACAGGCATTGGTAGACGCATATGAAAGAGTTTGCGTGTGTACGTAATGCCAATTAGGTATGCATACAAGGATAAGTGTGAAAGAACGTGCAAATATGTAGTGTTGTCTGCGTGTATGAATACTCGAGTGCATGTACGCATACACCTAGTTGTGTGCGTCCATATACTCCGGGGATTCATACACAAAACTATCCTATTCCACAGCAAACATACAACATGTACATGACCGACAGGACTCACAACAAGATATGACTGAAAGCAAAAAGGGAAAACAAGTGACTCGATAATGACAGGACTAGAACGCATAACCACCAATACCACCCCATCACTGGGATGATAGCAAAGGTTGGTAACGTAATACACATAGTCCCGGCAAAAGGCCACGCTAGAATCCAGCAAGACGGCAACGACGAGAAATGACTGAATGGCCTCCTGCCCCCTATCCCCTCACCCTTCCCTAACTCTTTCGGATGCACTATGAGTTTAACCCCCCAACCCATTCCCACAGAGAGCACTTGAGTTCGTTACCCAACATGCAACAGCAATTCTCATCGCCGAACATTTGGATCTCAAAGAGTGAGCTGGATGCTCCGGTTATATGGTATTTACGTACACCTGAGCTTAGCTGTCAACACAACCCGATCACATAATAACAAATGACGACTGGACCCGCTTAAGGCTCCACATAAACTCTCACACACATATCCATTATATGACTAACCCGTTCATATTACAGGAAGACAATTATAAGACCACTATGGTCACACGCGGAAAATTTTCACATTTCGGAACTATTCAAATTCAAAAACAGTTTTCAGTACTTTTTGGCAAAATAAAATACTCAAAATTTTAAAATAATAAATGGTGGTCCAAAGGACGTTGTGTATGGAAGCTCGCTCTCCTTCGAGATACGTCTAGCCAGATCAACGGGAGATAGAACAAACAGGAAACACCAAGAAAGAAGAAGGAAGACATGCACCAGTGACAACAGGACGAGCGGTTTGATTCGGATGGAAGCATCAAGCCCAGAAATGGCACAAACACTAAAATTAAGTCACGAAAGTGACGCAAATAACCCAGACCACAAATATAGGCGGAGACTGTTAGCAGCCTCGGCTAGCTAGCAGCAGTCAGAACGTGGTCGAGCTTTTCTCTTTTTTTTTTTTTTTTTCTCTCAAAAGGACTTGGACTTGGACTTAAAGTGGCAAAATTTTAAGGCAAGGTCGACCCGGGAGCCAAGGTTGCTTTTGAAAAAAATTGGGTTCTGCCAGGACCTGAACCAACGACCGCATAAATTAGGCCAAATCTGCAGATGTGTAGGCAAACCTAATGCTTTGAAACAAGACCAAAGTGCAGAAGTGAACGAGCAACCTGAATTCCTGCCAGAGTTTACAGCCAATGAACGTCAGGAAAAAAAATTTGCACACACAATATTACAGTTTGGAAAGAGGGAAAAACAGCTCTAAATATATATATATATATATATATATATATATATATATATATATATATATATATATATATATATATATATATATATATTTATATATATATACTAAACACATAACGAATTTCAGACACTGAATGGGTTATAAGTAACAGAGAAGAAACGATGGCAATATTTTTGTTTTGTTGACTTCAAAACTATTTAAATCGATCAAACATTATCAACTTACGTGTCATGTACATTTTAAACAGCCTAGACTGTATTATTCCCTGCGTCCGGGTCTGAATAAGTTCTTTTAAAAAAAAAAGGTATTGTAAATTATGTTTTATTCCAAAGTACGTTTTATTAAGAATGTTCCCAGTTTTCTGTTTTCCTGAATCTAAGTAAAGCGCATATCTACTGAAGAAGTCTTAGCTTCAAACTGTCGGACGTTGTATAAAACTAACAACTAGTGTATACGGTTAAATTGCCTAATGACTTGACCGTCAAAACGAGGACAGTATCAACCGCTTATCGTTACTGACTTCCGCTACTGGAGGAGAGGGCTGTATCAACCGCTTATCGTTACTGACTTCTCGCTACTGGAAAGTGAAGCAGTTTGTGTGGTGACTAAAACTTTAGCTCATGCGCAATTTATGTAATAAATTCAGTATGCAGACAATTGCCTCTGCGCCAACAACTCGCTTATTCTTAATGTGACTTCTGTTGAACTATAACTAATAATTGATATTATCAATTGTATGTCTGTGTATAGTTCCTTAACTGTGTGTTGCTTGGTCGTCGATTTATTGTTGACTGTTCATGTCTTTTCATTTCTGGGAAACCAGTGCGATGTGCTTATTGTTTTTATATTAGAAACTTGTCTAGTATGCCGAACAGGGAATCAAGGTTTCACTTTGTCTGCATTCTTTCCTCTTTTCTTGTACCGAACCAACAAACGGAGGAGGGAACGAACTTTTATTTTTAAAGGGTCGCAAACTAGGGGATGAGGACAGTGTTATTGACCTCCTTAGTGGAATTGTGAAGTAGAAAAGAGCGTGGACGGATAGGCGTACCTTTTTGGCACGCTTATACCCAAGGGACTGAACTGTCCACACAGTTTTGTCTGAAATTCTCGAGGTACGGTCTCTGGCATTCTACGGCTATTCATTTGTTGGGCCCCACGTTTTTTTTTTTTTTTTTATTATTATTATTCATGCAAGACATCAACTTAGCTGCTTCTGGATACTCAATAAGGTGATTTTGTATATTCGTGTGGTTTTGTGTGAATTAGGTATGTGCTGATGAAGGCTCTATAGCCGCGACGTTCATGTTTTCTTTGTTTTTGTTATACTGTGAAGCTCTCTGATCTACTTTTCGTTCGGTTTTATATCTTTCCAGTATACCACAAAGAGCATTGATGTACAGACCACGGAGGAATCTGAAGAGACACAGACCACGGAAACGATGAACAGTGAGAACAACAGTCATGGGGGGGGGGGGAAATCATAAACGAAGAACAGGTCTGGGTCCTCTCCAAACGTTGATTCATCACCTGGACCCCAGAAGTAGTGGAGACGTGATCTCAGCTGGTGGTGTGCAGCTTTTTCCCAGGTGTCCGCGGAAGAAATTTAATAGATCCGTATTCATCTTCATCATCAATTTCCACTTCTGACGTTAAGGGTTTTGGGGACGAATGGTTCGCGATCCATTATTTGATAGGCAGCAATGGCTATTGTCATTTCGTGTCGCTGTAGAAGCTCTTTAATGTCATCAGTCCATATTCTCTTAGGGAAGCCACTAGATTTTAATAAAGATATTTTCAAATGTAGCTCCTGCGTTTGTAGTTGTTATGGCTGCATTCTCACTATATGACCAAACCATTTGATTTTCTGTTTCTCAGTGAATTTGCTGCAATGTCTTGTTCCTACAATATGTCTGATAATATAATTCCCAGCTTTGTCTCGGATGGTTAAGTTGATAGGTTTCATGAATCTCATTTCACAAGTGTTAATTTTACATAGGTTAACCTTTGATAATGACCCAAAAAAAGTTAGTTGCTTATTCTTTATAGGATGTTTCAAAACCAACCCCAGTAATTTCTGACTGTTGTGGTTTGTCTAGGCTAATTTTACGTTCAGTAGTTTGCCTTTGATTCCTGAGCGGTCAGCTCTCGGTACCAATGTCGTAACCAACGCAAGACAAATCGTTCGCAGCTGGTATCGAACCCGGCACCCCGGCATTACGAAGCGCGTTCGTAACACCTAAGGCACAGACGCCGACTTCATAATAAAGGGACCGGTGATATCATTTAATAGAAGAAAAAACTCAACTCCTTTTTTTTAAATTCTAATATAAATTGATACAGCTATTGAGAGATATGAGAGCCGTGGCAGAACTTCGGAAATATTAGGGGACGGGGTGATACGGGGGGGGGGGGGGGGGAGGCGGGGGTCTCTCTGATCTGACAGGGAAGCAATGTAATAGAGGATCAAGAAGAAATGGTGGGAACACGTGGTCTGTCTGTCTGTCTGTCTGTCTGTCTGTCTGTCTGTCTGTCTGTCTGTCTGTCTGTCTGTCTGTCTGTCTGTCTGTCTGTCTGTCTGTCTGTCTGTCTGTCTGTCTGTCTGTCTTCCTGTCTGCCTGCCTGCCTTCCTACCTGTCTGCCTGCCTGTCTGTCTGTTTGTCTAATGAAGCGTAACCACAGGCTCATGTCAGAAACTGCTCTGTTTGATCTGTTAAGCCTTCATAAAAAGACCTTTCATGTGAACATCGTTTCAGATACTGTATTACTATAGCATGAACGAAACATTAAAAGGTTTGGCAAAAACCAACACAGCATTTCTTTGGAAATAATTATGCACCTCGGATTGTTAAGAATTTGTCTTCGTATGCATTCACTGGGGCATCAATTTGCTTAGGCTGCGATAAAAGCCGTCTGCAAAGAATTATTATTATATTTGCTTTTTGCACCAAGTGTTAACCGCGTTATTTATGTCTGCATTTGTGTGAAATCGTTGCCCTTTGAGAGCAATTTTGTGTGGTGCTTTCTTAATATCCTACCCTAAACAGGGGAAATCAACAGGTCACGGGACAGTCTAATATTTCAGAGGGTCGTAGATGGGTGGCTTGCAGTCATGAGACCTAGGCTGCTGCACTCTCTCGTGGGACGTTAGTAGGTTGGGGTTAGGGCTAATTATTTAAAATTTGGGGTTGTAAAAAGCGTCATAAAGCCAGGAAACCCAGTCTTACCACAATCTAAAACGTTGGACTGTCCTGTGACGTCATCTGGGGGGGGTGTAGGATATTAGGAAAGAACCCAATTTTTAGTGGTCTTAACTAACCAAGATCACACACTGACACATCTGGAATTTCTGCTTCTTCATTAACAATAACATGCTGCCATAAAAATGGACAATGGAGTTCATCTGTACCAAATAATCACAACTCTTATGTGAAAATGTACATTCATCTTAAAAGAGCATTGCATCTCAAGACACGCAGCCATCAATGCAAAAGTAGCCTTTTGCAAGGTAGAAAACATAATCACTATTTAAAGGTAGAGAACATAATCACTATTCAAAGGTAGAAAAATAATCACTATTTAAAGGTAGAAAACATAATCACTATTTAGAGGTAGAAAGCATAATCACTATTTAAAGGTAGAAAACATAATCACTAATTTTGAAATCGCCATTGCATGGAGCTCTCCCCATGTACTCCCAATCTTTCTAACCTCGTTCTCCAGCTCTCTTCTCCATGTGTTTTTTGGCCTTCCTTTATTCCTATGCCCCTGTGGGTTCCAATGCAAAGACATTCTAGTAATGCTGTTCTCCTGTTTTCTCAGTGTGTGCCCTATCCAACGCCAGCGTCTTTTCCTCACTTCCTGATCCACTGGAGCCTGTTTAGTTCTCTCCCAAAGTTCTACATTAGTTATTCTATCATACCATTTTATTCCCTCTATTCTGCGCAGGCACCAGTTAATGAATGTCTGTAATTTATAAGTAATTGCCTTGGTTGCTCTCCGTGTTTCCGCCCCATACAATAGTACTGATTTGACATTAGAATAAAAAATTTTTAGTTTAGTATTTCTTTTAATTTCTGTTGACCTCCACAAATTCCCTAGTGCTATGAAAGCCCCTCTTGCCTTTTGTATTCTTATTTTAATATCTCTATCAGTTCCTCCATCTTTATCTGCATTACTGCCTAAATAGGTGTACGACTCCACGTCTTGCAGTGGGGTGCCATTAAGATAAACCACATTACTATTTGCCTGATTTATTCTCATTATCTTTGTCTTTCCTTTTTGGATTTTCAGACCAAGCTGCTGTGATCTCGCATTAAGTATATTTAATTTATCTTGCATCTGATTCCGTGAATGGGACAGAAGAGCAATATCATCAGCGAAGTCCAGATCATCAAGCTGTTTTGTAGGGGTCCACTGAATTCCATTTTTGGTGTTAGCAGTTACTGTTTTCATACTGTCCAGTCTATAGCCAGTAAAAATAAGAGAGGCGACAAAAGACATCCCTGAAGACGTGTATACAGTCTATGAATAAAATTTGCGAATTCAAAGAACCAGTTCTATCTTGGAAGAATTCCTAAGCTTGGGTAAGTTGATTATAGTTTACGAGTACCATAATATATGTCTTTTTAAAGTTGGCCACTGCTGCAGAGAGGGAAGATTCAGCTGTGTGATCGCACAGAGTTGTGCCATTCTTGATGTCCAGAGATCAGGCTCCGAACATTAAACCTTTCCCTGCGTTGACTAAATAGTTTGTGCTCTACATAACCCACACCATTTGTAAAGATAATAAACCCTACAAGTAATTATTTTCGGACCAGACAAACAAAGTTTTGTGCCTCCTAGCAGAAATATGGAATCTGGGTCATCTTTTAACAGTTAACTGCTGTGACGTCAGAGCTAGACGCTCTGAGAAAGGTGTGTTTGGCACCCACACATCGGGTGTGTAGTGAGCAGCCTTGGAGATGTGAAATATATATATAGGTACTAACAGGATACATGGTATGTCTGCGAGTGCAGATGTGAGGGTGGAGAGAGGAAGATCTATGTGTGGTATTATCTGTCTATCATCACTCTATACCTTGTCTTCTATCTGGTGTACTAATTTACAGACAGATAAATGAAAAGAGATATTGTCTCCTGTTCTTGAGAGTTACACTCTGAGGAATGGAGAAGGGTAGCAGAGTGTGGGGTGAGCTGGTGTATGAATAAGGATGATTACTAATTCTGCGTTCTTTCCTGACAGGATGATACCTCCTTAGAGATCAGGCAGACCAATCACAGTCCAGCCAACAACCACCAACCCATACCATTCTGGGCACCAAGCATACCCAAAAGTCCTACCTATTGTTGCCACTACCTCAACATGGCAAGAGCTTGTTTGTGAGTTCCAGGACTAGAGGGCGATTGCAGATACCTATGTCATCAATCCAGAGAATCAGTCTTCAAGAGCTTTGTTGGGCTTTTATGCAGTTTCTGTGTCCTCACCTGTGAGACAGTCAGCGGGCACCACAGTCTTCAAGAGCTTTGTTGGGCTCCTATGCAGTTCCTGTGTCCTTACCTGTGAGGCAGTCAGCTTGTACCAGATCAAATCGAGGCATAGCTACCTATTGAGTCAACCACAGTCAAATCACCATGGACTGAGGGGAGCATTGACCTACGAACTGGGATAAGTGATCTCTTATTCATATGCAAGCTCTCTTCCCACAGCTCCTTGTGATTCCTGTGATGAACTCATGTAATATCCAAGAACTAAATCTGGCTGCTTCAACATCTGGGTTGTGTCATTGATTCCTGAACTCCATTCACTGAACACTCTTGATTATCTATTCATTTATATTTGTATTTATATTGAACTTATTACATGCAGAAATTTCCATGGCTGACTTGTGTGTCCCTGTTTCAAAATTCTAACTGTCTAGCTTTTATGTTTGTGTGAGTAATAAGTGTAATCTGTGTTAACATGGCTATGATAGTATACTATCATAACCTGGGGGCTACCTTTTTATAGTAGTGGGGGTGTCCAGCCAAGTGTGCCTAGGAATATTATATATTTTGTAGTGCCAAAGCTCGAGTTGCCCTACTCCTGAAATAGGTTGAGCGTATATTAGCCACGGGATATCCCTTAGACCAATACGATCCAACGACTCAACATTATTATTTCAGAGTGCTGTTGGTTCTTAAGGAGAAATCCTTAAATCAGGCACGTGACAGGAGCGATATGTGACAGGAAGACAAATATAATCAGAATAAACCAGGCAAACTGTAATCTAGTCTCTGTCGAGGAAATCCCACTCCAAGATGTGGAGTGGTACACCTATCTGGGCAGTAATGTAGATGAATAAGGGGGAACTGACAGAGATATCAAAATACGAGAATATAAGTCAGAATGAGCTTTCATAGCACTATGAAGTCAAAGGAAGCTCTAACAAATCCTAGACTTGAAATATTTAGCTCTCATTCAAATCAGTACGTAAGCTGAAACATCAAGAACAGTTAAAACAGGTCTTTATAAAATATATATGTATATATATATGTGTGTATATATATATGTGTGTATATATATATATATATATATATATATATATATATATATATATATATATATATATATATATATGAAGCGGACTTTTTTTAAAAATGACCTTGACTCCCAGGTCGACCCAGCCTTGAGTGGATACCGGGTGCAGTCCCTGGAAGTAAAGGCGGCCGGCGTGATGCTGACCCCATCACCCATCTTATAAGCTATGGGGGGAAATCAACTAATACATTTTTTGACACCTTGAAAACTTTATTGACACCTTCAGAAATTGTTTGACATCTGCAAACCTTGATGTAAAGAGAGCAAGGAGATGAAGTAATATGCAATATTAATACACCGTGGAGTAAACAAAATAATCACACCGTTTCAAACGCGAAATAATGACTTCAAATCAAAAAAGCTACCACTGAAGCTTTACAGTGCTATCAGGAGATTAGAAAATCTCAGTCTAAACGGAAGACCAACAAGGCAGACCACCGTCCCCCCCCCCCTCCCCCTCCTTCCCAACCACCTCCACCCCCACTAACACTGTTCAATCTCTAAAGACGTTATAATTAAAGCACCCGTATCGGTTACATGTGCAACCTCTAGTTTTTTACTGGTAAGGAGTTAAACTGAAGATCGAGATTCGCAAGTATTCTTTCAGCAGCGAAACAACGAAGAGGAAAATGTTACGTGATACCTTCTCTTACTGTTCTACCTTTCGTTCGTTTTATATTTTTCTATGATAAGAAAGGGTAAAGTTACACAGACTGAATAAATAATGTTGTTTTCAAAGACTGCATGCCCCATTCACGCAAAATATTATCACCCCAAGTTTGCAGTACGTGTTAAAATTATGTCTAACTCAACCACTCTGCATTTCAAGAACACAGGTAAGATTTGTTGTTCTGGTGATCATGCGAAATGACTTATGGATGACTTAACCACGCTGCATTTCAAGAACACAGGCCGGATCCGGGATTTTGGTGATCGTGTAAGATAGTGAACACTGACAGTCTAACGCGGGAGCCGTGTTAGCGCAGTCGATAAGAGGCTCGCTTTCAAATCCAGCTGCGACCCGCTGCAGCCAAGGTCGGTGTTCGAAACCGGGCGGCTCCCGGAGTTCTCCAAGCCTCTAGGAAATGGGTACCAGAGTTGACACTCTCAGGTAAATGGAGGAACGTCGCTGTAGCTACAGAGTTACGTGAGAACGGCAACACAGGCGGACAGTTCTTGTCAGCTGTCCGTACTGGTGGCAGAGCACATATGGTTTATAACCATGTGTAATGACGCTGGTTCACATCTCCCGACTTTACCTTTACCTTTAGTCTAACTTATCGGCAAAGTACACAATGATTATCAGATGAATAAAAAATAGCATGGTGTTGAACTGAGCACTGACAAATATTACACAGAAAACGATATAAAGTTGTGGAAAAACATTCTTATGCTTGTTCTCATGTTAAGAAACTATGTTGCACACTACTCGTCATGGCAACGGTTAGCTGCGTATCCATTACAGCACGTTGTAAACCAACCCCGGCAATGGTTGGCTATTTCTTGTTTACTGGATACAATTACAAATGGGTTTCACATAAAAATCTTCAAAGTTTGATAGAAATTACAGTAACAATGTCTTGTCTTGTAGCCTGTCAACATTGGTGTTGAAGGTGTCAAGAGCTTTAAGCGATGCTCCTCTTTGGTGCATGTTAAAAGTGGGGCGGTCATCTTTAAATTGTCATAGCGTCAATTTAAAGATGGCCGCCCCACTTTTAACATGCACAAAAGAGGAGAATCGTTCTTTCATTTTGTTTTTGATCAGTGAATGGTGAAATCTAAAGAAATTTATCAGCGAATTGTGATCCAGTTTGATGATGCATGCATGTCAGTCCAGAAAATGTGTGAGTGGCATAGGAGGCTTTAAAGAGCTGCTTACGACTCTGGGGTCACTACTCAGTGTACCTGACCTGGTTGTGAAGAGTCTTTCAAAGAGGTCACGCCGTTTTGAAACTTCCAACGCAGCGGTAGCTCAGTAATTTGCCCCTGCATTCTGAACATGTGCAGATCCAAGATATTGTCGAAATTAACGCAAAATGGTCTTTTTCTAAATTGCCTGCAGCTGAGTCAAACCGTGCATTTCAGAATCATCAACGAAGTTTCATCAACATCAAGTGTCTTGCCGATTGGCGTGGGTGATCATGTATCTCCATAATCTGTGATCTGTAACTTGGTGTATCAGTTCGTGTGCTGACACCCCTCCGTGCATGACAAAAAAGACTGTCAAGAATCTTCTCACGTTGTCTTTCCAGTGGTCACGTTCCGTTTTCCCTTTTCACATAAGATGACCCCAAAAAAGTGATGACTGTCTCTTTCTGATATTTGGGATAAATCTCCTTCGAGCATTCGCCTCTTTCAAAACATTTGGGTTATTCTTCTTAGTTGTCCAGTGGATTCTTCAGTAAAACCACATCTCCGCAACATCAATATTCTTCTTTTTCTTTCGTTCGCCTAAAATATGTTGTCTATATCTGCAGTTTTGTCTCTTGTATAAA
This sequence comes from Candidula unifasciata, assembly GCA_905116865.2. Taxonomy (NCBI): domain Eukaryota; kingdom Metazoa; phylum Mollusca; class Gastropoda; order Stylommatophora; family Geomitridae; genus Candidula; species Candidula unifasciata. Next base: position 2,561,389 of record CAJHNH020000224.1, on the reverse strand, counting down.
TTCCACTGTCGTTGTTAGTTCATTTAGTGGTCCATGGAGTTTACGTTCCACTGTTGTTCTTTTTGGCCAAAAGGTTTACCTTAATGTGGCAAATTCGGTGCAGTCCTGGAGAACATGCTCTGCTGTCTGGGGCACCTTTCCACAGGTGCACATGGCTGATACGCCTATCTTGAATTTTGAACATCAATATATTGTTCGGCTTGTTTATTAATTGTCCAAGATTTTACAACTTCTAAACCACATAAGACTCGAGAAGAGCAACCTTTAGCAATATACGAATCATTAATGCCTAACGCTCACAGTACAAACAGAAGGTTGAGTTGGAGATACTAAAAAAAGAAATATTCGTGGCTAAATTAAACCAGTGCATTACTTTCAAGTTGGTAATAGAACAGTACATCTCTGACAATCTCTAACAATATGACGAGGGAGAATATACGCTTGTCATGCCATACGACCAAACAGCGAACAAACTTTCAAAGTGGTAATATAACAATATATCTCTGACAATCTAACAATATGACGAGGGAGAATATACTATTGTCATGTCATACAAACAGCGAACAAACTTTCCAAGTTACTGAAAATTTAAACATTTCAGAAGTAAAAAAAAAAAATTAAGAAGAGAATAATAATGACCACAAATCTTTAATCAGATTCGCAAATTTAGGTGATAAACACATAACAAGTGAGAATCATCAAATGTTGTGTATACTCAACCGTGTTATGTGGTCAGAAACTTGGACAATGAAAAACAACTAGAAAATCGAACTGAGTCTCTGGAAATGTGGATACACAGAGGAAAAGGTTTATTTAGTGGATACAAAAACAGAGAGAAAGACTGCGAATTAAAAATGAATTACTGAAAGAGATTAAAGAGACAACTGAAATACTTGGGCAGGCCAACAGCTCAAGAAAAGAAGCCATATATTGAAAGACTAATTCAATAGGGGGTCGGCTCTGTGGCTAAGTCGATACGAACGCTTCGTACTGCCGGGGTTAGGGTTCGATCCCAGCTGCAGGCCATGCGCCTTGCGTTGGTTTCGACAGTGGTATCAAAAAGCCGGCGTAAATTTGCCTAGAGAAACCACACAACAGCCAGTGGTTGCTAGGGTTGTTTCTGCAACGTCCTTTAAATGATACGCAACTAACCTGATTCAACGGGGAAAAGATGTGGGGGCGGGGGGGAGTTGAGTAGAAGATCTGGAAGGTATTCAACGCTGAGGAAAAATATGGGCGGACTTTCAGTCAGGTTGAAACTGGTGCTATTGGCATGTCGACTCTTCGTTGGCTGCCGAGGAAGGGGACGCAACATGCATGAGAATGTCCCGAAGACAGTGATGTCAATTCTTGATTAATTCTCTCTTTAGTTCGTCCAAAACTTGAGTTTTGCATACACATCTGTTTGACAGATCTAGCTGATTTGTGTGCAGGTTATTGGTTCCTCGCTCCTCAAACAGACGCTCTCCGACTTCAAAGGAAACACAACTAATTACTTAACTGTTACAACACTGACACATGCAATGAGAGGGACATTGCATATGTGGCCAAAGAGGCAGTAATTTACCGTCATCCCCTTCTGGGATGCAATTTTTCCCTATTTTGAAGCCCCACCCTGGCTCTTGTCAGGAGCCGCAATGTAGCCTAGCCATAAATATGGCCTGATGTCTGAACGCGGTTTCCGAAACTTCTCTACGGGTGATCCTCATCCGCATGGTGGCACTTTGTGTCATCGGGTGTTTATCGCTTGTGTGATGTCTTGGTGGAGTAAAATCTACTGCTACTAATACTACTACTACTACTACTACTACTACTACTACTACTACTACTACTACTACTACTACTACTACTACTACTACTGTGGTCGGAGCAACAAGCTATTAATTTTTTTTTATTTCACTTGTGAAAAATACCTGGCCACTGTGCATAAAAAAGGACCGGACAGGGAAAAAATAGTTCTCATTTTGGCTTCCGGACTGAACCCACAGGCGCTCGAGAGGCAGGAGACGTCGCTCAGCCAGCGACTAATGCAAGGTACAGATGCTCAGTAGCACATGTTCAAGCAAGTGGGCATAGCCGGCTGTCTGGTTGATTTCACCGCTGTGGCATGTTTCCATAGTTAGCTTCGAATTTGTCTCTAGCAGTTAAACTGTGTAGAGATATATCAGTGAGTATCAACGCACGGAGATAGTTCATTTTGTTAGTGAAGTTCTTGGCACGTTAATGATTGTTAATATTTGTTGTTTGTGAACAGCGCTTAGTATTGTCTTATGTTCAGTGAAAAAAAAACAGATGTTAAATGTGGTGATTATAGTTCCAGTTGTTTGATTAGAGTTGGGACTGGTATTTATTGGTTTCTAGTTTTACTACTACTGCTATCTAGACTGTATACAAAAGATCTCATATCTGGGCTAGAATATTTATGTTTCTAGTCCCCGCCTAACAAACTTTTTTTCTTAGTACTTAGAGCCTTTTTGCTTCTAGTATACATACATAGGCATAATTACATTACAATCACACAATAATGACTCCTGGGTTCCTACGGGAGAGAAGAGGTTGTCTACAATAGAAACACTATAACTAAGACAGGTCCAGAACAAGCCAACAAAGTAAGTGAGTGAGTCAGTCAGTCAGTGGCGTTCAGCCAAACCACGACCCACAACGAGCAATAAACATCAGATTACACAGATGAAAATCGCCCTTGCGCAAGTCCCAACAGAACTTCAGCTGTAAGGTTATGTTAAGGGCCCCCGACGACAGCAGAGTGGGGCTTTAAAACAAAACAAAATTGCGTTATATTTTGGGGCTGACTGATAAGGCAAACATACCACGAAAAGGCGACTATACAAGTACAATCAGTCTGGTTTATTACCTATGCAGGTATTGCTGCGAGTGATGGACGATCTGTAGATAAACACTGTCTGTCAACTACAAGACTACACACTGAGAATACCTATGCTTGACGCGAGGCAACACATGTGAACACAGGAAAACCCTTCAAAGTTGCTGTTTCGTTCTTTTCCTGCTGATTAAAAAAGAAAAAGCGTATCACGCGTTAACTGGCCTTTTAGGCAGGTATCTACGAACGGATTTTGCGTCCCCTTGTACCGAAAACGCACATCAAGCGCCACAACGGATTGAAAAAAAAATTATAGCAGAAGGCATGGTACCAGGAAAGAGGGGCAGGGGCCGACCAACACGAAGATGGGCACAGGATATAAGTGACTCCTTGAGTGTGAAAGTGCATGGGGCAGGAGAACTGGCGAGAGACCCAGTTTCTTTCAGGCAGACTGTGATGAGAACGACGTTCTGCAAAGGACCTGCTACATGATGATGATGTACCGAAAACGTTAACTTCCCGCATCCCATTACAGTGGAAAAAGGATACGAACTGAATCCCTTCAATGGCTGAGCTCGTACAGTGAATATCTCGTATCCTGAAACTATTTCTCAATTAAATTATTGCAGTTCACTTTAATTCGTCCCAGCCTTCTATAAATCACATTATTAGTTTCGAAACTACCCATCAAAGATGCAAACAGCGGTAAATAGAGAGTGAGAAGCAATAACGAAATTCATAATCCGTTTAAATCATCACTGATCACTGGCATCGTGGGAACTAATAGACTGAAATTGTTTGGGCATATGGAAAGAATGTCAGATGACAGAGAAGTAAAAACTGTATACACCAGGTACAAGGTCGATGTGACACAGTATTTGACTGCAGAAAGGTGCTAAAGAAGCTAATTAATTCAGCAGCACTGGTTTTGTATAAATCATCAACATCCTCATCATCATCAGGTGCCTTGCTGACTGGCGTGGGCGATCATGCCTCTTCACAATCTGCGATCTCCTGCAGCATGTATTAATTCGTGTGCCGACACACATACATGCCATGCAACAAGATTATTAAGAATCTTCTGTCGTTGTCTTCCTCTATCCCTCCTTCCACAGATCTTTCCAGTGGTCTCAGCATGTTCTTTTTTCCCTCTTAACGTGGCCGAAAAATGATGACTGTCTCTTTCTGATGTCTGTGATAATTTGTTTAGGCTCCCGCCTCTTTCAAAAAATCTCTATAAATCATAACAAACGGTTAACATTAAAAACTAAAATATATATTAGAGAACATGTTTAACGAATAAACGACTTGGTATTAGCAAACATTTCTATCAACGTCGTCATCAATTACCACAACTTCCTGCTCTTTTCTCATCAAACTTGTCTGATGTCACTGAGTTTCTGGGTTCATTCCTTAACATTATAATATCAAAAAGTTATATCGTCTACTGGTAATTTTTCTAGTCATGGGTGTGTTGTGTAAGACTGTTTGACATGAGTTAATGCCCAGGTTGTCATATTCTTTGAATCCCCCCCCCCCCCCTTCCCCTTTCTTCCTCGCTCAAAAACTACTTCTCCCCTGCCATAACATTTTGTTATTCAACCAGTGCCAGTTGCCGACTAGTAAAACTTTTATATGGCCGTCGTTATTGTCAACACATATTCTCCTGTGGGTTCCATGGTCCCATTTTGGGCAGAAAATAGAACAGACTCACTGCCCCTCAATAAGCACGTTTTTAAAGCGATCAATTAGTGCCCAAAGGCACAGATTTCGCAGTTTAGTTGTAGACCATATCAAAACCACGGCCTTCTCTATTTATATACAGAAGGACCTGATCAAAACGTACCAACAGCACAGGTAAACAGAGAAGGCCGTGCAACAGCCTTTCTAAATTCAGTACGGTCTTATTCCACAGACTGTAGAACGGCTGCATATTAAGCTAATCTCTGGTGATGTAGATATTGTTGCATGCTGCATGTAGGTTCTACAGGGTGTTTACACAGTATCACTACACTTTGTGTTTAGAACATGTTTGCGAAACAAAGTATGTGACGTCATCAAAGAATGTGTGCCAGAGGTCAGGCAATATGTACAGAATGGCTGTGTTTGAGGTTTGAGGTTGGAACAACGGAACAACATCATGGCACACGGGTAGTATCCCATAAGAACTCCGTTCTTCTTCTAACTTAAGTCTGAGTTCGAAGAAGCTCAGCACATTGCACAGGCTCTGTAGCACCGGCGAGGATCCTGAAATGCTTTAGGCAGATTTTTAACTTTAAATTTTGCCCGGGGCTACTTTTTTCGATTTCCAACTGCCAGGGGATTTTTTACATGCGCAACAATGCACACAGGCGTCCGATCTCACTACACAGAACCCGGCACCTTTAGCACTCGAGGTGGACACTGTGCCTCTAGACCACCCAGCACCCTCGAATGGATGTGTCTGCTGTAGTAATTATTTGCACTCCGAACAGAATGGTGCTGTCAACTGAAGAATTCGTAATAACCAGTCAATTTTTCAAAAAATTAACCGATCCCGTCTCAAAGTCTGCTGTGGGCATTTCCAAGACCTATAATGAGCAATATGTCATTGCTACTTTATGAGGCGTCAGTGGCTTAGGCGTTGCGAGTCCGACTCGTAATTCCAACCTACCGCGATCGAAACCCACTGCTTGCTGCGTCGATCGTTACCATGGTATGGGGCGTCTCAGGTCGACCCAGCCTAAAATGGGTACCAGGATGTATGTCCTGGGGAAGTAAAGACGACCCGAGTAATGCTGACCACATTACCCACCCATTGGTACGTAAAAATTATGGGTGCTCTTCCCAAATGCCTGATGCCTAAAGGGATGAAAAATTTATCTTTACTACTTACTTACCTTGCTACTTTCCAACTTCCCCAAAGCAGCATTAGACCACAGCAGTAGTTATTATAAATAATTCAATGACTTTTTCAGCATATATTTTACGACGCTGTGCACTCGGGTTTTTCAGATGAATTCTGTATACACAGTATTGTATGACTTTACAAACACCCTATTGATAACTGTCTTAGAAAGGCTTGCCGCTTAGAAAATGCAGCGAAATGCATGCCTGTCTGAATGGCAGGTGACAGCCGCTTTAAATCAGTTCATAATGGCCAAACAAGTGTCCATGATACATAATATTTGGAAGTACCTCTGCAAACATGACAAGCGGCCCAACTACCACGCTAGAATCCAGCAAGACGGTAACTATCCTCTTCTCCCTCTCCCCTCCTTACGCATTCCGGGTGCACTACTAGTACAATCCTCACCCCCTCCCCCGGAGAGAACTTGAGTCCGGTACCAAACAAAATACACTTATCCTAATCGCAGAACATTTGAATCTCAAAGCGTGAGCTGCATATTCCAGGGATCTGGTACTTACGTACACCAAAGCCTAGCTACCAACCCAAACTGACACAATCGGATCAAACTTTAAAACATGACGGATAGAATCATTGTGAGGCTTCACCTAACATTTCACACATATTTTCATGGCGTGATTAACCCGTTGTTTTTGCAGGAAGACAACTATAAGACCACTATGGTCACGCGCAGAATATTTACATTTCGGATCTATCTAAACCCAAAAACCGTTTTCAGTACTCTTTGGCAAAGGAAAATACTCAAAATTTTAAAATATAAATGGTGGTCCATAGGACGTTATATTGAGAATCTCGCTATCCTACAATATACTCCTGCGAAATCAGAAGGAGCTGAAAGCAAGGAAAAACATCAGAAATGAAAGGGCTAGAAGAACACAGTTGACAACAGGATAGGGAATAAGCTGTCTGACTTGGAAGAAAGAAGCACTAAGCCCATAGACGGGGTAAATACCAGAACTTAGCCACGAAAGTGGCGCAAACAAACCAGACCACAAATATAGCTAGAGACTTTTGGCAGCTTCGGCTAGCTAGCAGCTGATTGAACGTGGTTGAGTTTTTGATTGTTTGTTTGTTTTTTCTCTGAAAGGAAATGGAATTGGAATTGAAAACTGCAACGGTATGTAGAGTAGCTTACACCGGTAGACGGTGTCTTCTCCTCAGAAGACTAGGTGCATACACTTCAGTTAAAAGTTAGAAGCGTATCCTTTACAGGACGTTGCAGAACCAACATCAGCATTTTTTGGCTGTTGCCTTTTTTTTTCTAGGCAAATTGTAAGTTTTTGTTCCACATAACAAATCGGGGAGCTTTAGGTTTTAAATCTCTGAGCCCCAGTTGGTTTAACATCACAGGCCCAAGGGGTGGTAAAAAGAGACATAAAATCGATGCATTATGCTTTAATTGGGCTTCTAGGTAAAAACCTATGTGTGTGTGATGCGTGCTTTGGGACTGAAAGAGTTAATTGTGACTATGGTTTTTTGAGCCATTTAAAATGACTAAGTATTGATCGAAACCATGTAGTCCTGAAAAGGACTTCAGCAGTGTTGATGCGATAAAAAGACCCAAAAAATATCCCCACCGGCGACGAAGTCGTCTACCATAATAAATAAGTATAAACTCTACTCTCACTTTCATTGGTGAAAACTCACTTCGAGATGGAGAGTCATACACTAAGATAGACAATAAAGTGACAAAGGTGGGGCAGCGTAAAGAAAAATTCACACACAAATTCAATAGGCAATCTAGAAGGTTTACATAAATTCCTAAGGTAAAGGGAGATAACTGCTTTTCACAAACATCCTGAATAGGGCAGGGTTGTGTTTTGTTTCCCCCTTTGAAACCATACAAATCGTGGCCTAGCTCCGGTCAAAATGGATGCCAGGCGCGGTTTCTGTTTGGCTTCCAGGCTAGAGACGTTTGTCTAGCCACGCCCCCCCCCCCCCCCTTTTTTTTTTTCTCCTGTGTATAAAAGCTCTCTTTTGCCAGAGAGATACCAAGGTTGCCCCGCACTCAAAGCTACCAAAATAGCATGGCGAGAGGCTAACCTGACCAACACACCCATTAAAGTTGTCAGGTGGAACCAATCCCAGAAAAAATCACCGCAAGAAATCCAGTCGGACATACGCATACTTCAGGCCACACTCACGGCGCAAGCACATGCACCCAAGCACGTCGCCATCGCAAACAGCCCGCCACCAGTGGCGCCGCCAGCAAACGACAGCGAGGAGGTGTGTGCCCTGAAAAAAGAGGTAGCCGAGCTGAGGAAAGCACTCAGCATAGAAAAGAAAGAAAACTTGGCAAACAAAGCGAAAGCCCAAGCACTGGAAGTTCAAGTCCTAGACCTGACAACACATGCACAAATAGTCGACCTAGATCTGGAAGAGGCGAAACGCCGCATAACCGAGCTCGACAACAAAGTTGAAAAAGCTAGAACCGAACCAGACCACCAGTGGGAGGCTCTCCTCAACAAACTATACTCGACTATCGACGACAAAATAAAAAACGGCATAGACGAATATGCACGCGGCAGCAGCCCCCCTCGAGATGACACCGAGGAAGAAGAAACATCGGCAGACACAAGTGCCGCGGGCAGTGAGCCGTCTGACAGTGAAAACCAGCCAGACGCCCTGTAGACACACACACAAGACCATTCAAAAACGCACATAACCAACAGACCAAAAACCGACAATGAAAGACACCAATATAAGAATTGTCCAGTGGAACTGCAGGGGAATCAAGAACCTTCTAGGCATAATTAATCAGCTTGAGGGTGACTTGACAATCATAGCCCTGCAGGAGACACTCCTTAAACCCACCGACCGATTCAAACATCACGGTTACACCATCTACAGACACGACCGCACGAAGGACACAAGGGGCGGGGGAGTGGCAATCCTCGTACCCAACCGAATCCGAGTGATCAGTCAAGAGACTTTCGACACGAAAAACTGTGAAGTCATATCAGTGACGATCGCCGGCATTCGGAAAGAACTAAAACTAATAGACGTGTACTGCCCAGCTGGGAAACTAGAAGCGACAGACACTGACCAACTGAAAACAAAACTACAACCAAGGACGATAATCCTCGGAGATTTCAACTGCCACCATCCGGGTTTCGGTAGTCTCACTGCAAACGGTGGGGGGGAACAGGTTAATGGAGTTCGTAGAAGAGAACGAGCTCACCATTCTCAACGATGGCTCCTTTACCAGAATAAACCCCAGCCGGAGAATGAGAGACACAGTGGTCGACATCACCATGACCACACCCGACCTGACAGGCTGCCAGTGGGTGATCTCCGAAGATTCCAACTCAGACCACCTCCCGATATCTATATACCTTAACGCACAAGCATGCACCAACGAAGACAGCCTCAGACCCACCTTCAACTATAAAAAAGCAAACTGGGAAATGTTTCAGCAACAGCTAGACGAAACCAAACTAGTACGTGACCTAGGCGAAAGCCTAGAGGACTACACCGAAAGACTCACGAACACTATCCTGGTAGCAGCTATCAGAAACATTCCCAACAAAAACATGCCTAGCCACCTCTGCAACAAGCAGCACCGACCCACCAATCCACAAGCACGTAAAAGCAAACCGCCTGTGGGCTGGTGGAACGACAAATGTCAGACGGCAATTGATGAACGAAAAAGGGCTCTGCAAAGATTCAGGCGCAACAAAACCAATGCAAATCTTGCCGAATACAGAATCCAGAGAAATGCGGCCAACAGAACCATCTTTAAATCCAAAGAGGCCCACTGGAAAACTTTCTGTCAGACCCTGGATCCGAGCACCCCTGCCAGTAAAGTATGGGCCCAAATTAAGGCCATTCAAGGGAACAAAAAGTCGACTCGAATCCCCACTATCAAAACACCGAGACTAGCGATCACGGACAAAGAAAAAGCCGACCTGTTCGGTCAATATTTTTATGAGATCAGTTCAAATGAGAAACTCGGCCCGGCAGAAAGGGGGAGACGAGCACGACTGCTAGCGACTGCAGAACTAATACCTGAACCGGACATTACTGACTACTACCTCGATTCAGACATCACAGTAGAAGAAGTGACCTCAGCAATCCGGGCGAAAGAGGACACAGCCGCTGGGGCAGACATCTTGAGCTACAAGCTGATGAAAATGCTCCCCAGCACAACCGTCCAGTCCATCACGGATCACTATAACGATGTCTGGAGAGAGGGAACAGTCCCACAACAATGGAAACATGCTACAGTCATCCCAGTACCGAAACCCCACAGGGATACGCAGAGTCTTGACTCGTACCGACCAATATCACTGACCTCCCACATGGGAAAGGTACTGGAGACTGTAGTGACCAAGAGAATTAACTTCCACCTGGAAAAACATCAAAAATACAGCAGCACGCAATCCGGTTTCAGAGCCAACCGATCCTCAATTGACCAGGTGATCAAGCTAGAAGATCACGTCAAGTGTGGATTCCTGAAACAAGAAAAAAACCACCGCCATCTTTTTAGACCTGACCAGCGCTTTCGACACCTGCTGGAGGGAAGCCGCTATCAGAAAACTGAGCATAGTTGGAATTGTAGGGAAAACTCTCAAATATATCAAGAGCTTCCTACAAGACCGAACCTTCTCAGTAGCAGTCAAAAACGAAAGGTCGGCAACCCACAGGCAAGAGAACGGCACCCCACAGGGCTCGGTGATTTCCCCGGTTATCTTCTCCATCCTCGTGAACGATCTCGCGGAGGCCATAGGGGTCGACAATGTCGGTCTGTCCCAGTACGCTGACGACTGCGCAATATGGTGCTCTAGCGTCCTCATAGAACACGCCGTCGATCAGCTGCAGGAGGCGGCCAACAATGTAGCAGGATGGATGGAGAAGTGGGGCTTCAGAATCAACCCAACGAAATCCGTCCAGATGATATTTCACTGGAAAAGGAAATGGTGGGCACGTAGTGACTCTGAAACCCGCATCGTGATAAACGGGCAAAGAATACCGAGGAAAACACAAACGACATTCCTAGGAATGTTACTTGACCAACAGATGAACTGGAACCCACACATAAAGCAAACCATCACCAGATGCTCCAACAACAACAACCTTCTTAGAATAATCAAAGGGTCCGGATGGGGTGCGCACACCCGAACCCTACTGAACTTCTATAAGGCGTTCGTCAGAAGCAAGCTCGAATACGGATGTGTCGTATACGATGCTGCCTCCGACGCACAAAAAGCTCTTCTAGACCGAATTCAGAACGAGTCAATGAGAATCATCCTGGGGGTAGGAAAAGGAGCCAGTCACGAAGCCATGGAGGTAGCACTAGGTCTCATACCACTAAGCCTACGCAGAAGACAACTGAGGCACAGCTACTGGTCTCAAACAACGCTCGACCCACACCACCCTGCCGCCCAGGCGCTGACTGTTCATGAATATCCATGGTCGAAAACCAGCATCCCACTGCAAAAATTCCAAAGACCAGCATCCTGGAAAACGGCAGCAGAACTGAACACCATCAACAACAGCGGTATAAGGTACCACCCGACCACCCCAACCTGGGAGCTCAAAATTCCGTACACGGACGAAAGCCTGGCGCACGAAATCGACAAAAACCAGGCCATCCTCGATGCAAGGTCGAGAGTCGACGAGTACATCCGGAATGCTGAAGTAGACACCATGATTATCTACACAGACGGCTCCAAAACCAGTACGGGTGCGGTCGGCGCAGGGGTCTTCATACCAGCCTTAAAAACAACCCACGAATATAGGCTCACTGACGATACAGCAGTATGCACGGCAGAGCTGGTAGGGATACTAAAAGCACTGGAGCTAGCCTGCGAAAGGCCGCCCATTAAGCTCCTTATCCTCACCGACTCGCTGTCATCTGTCCAGTCATTAAAGGACTATTCGAAAGTGAGCCGACAAGACCTGAAAGAAGAAATCCTGACTTTGTCAACCAGGCTGAGGAGCCTGGGATGCCAGGTAACCATTGGCTGGATCCCAGCTCACATAGGTATCGAAGGCAACGAAGCAGCAGACAGAGCGGCAAAAAGAGGCACCAGCAGCCCTAACACAGTGTTCACGGGACTGGGCAAAACAGAACAAAAAGCAGTCATCAGAAACAACGTCTGCAAAGATTGGTCCCAGCAGTGGTCGACCAGCGATAAAGGCAGAATCGCCTACAAATTACTAAAACAACCCAGTCTTAAGAACCAAGTGCAAGCGCCGACAAAAATACCTGTCATCCGCAAGCTGTGGAAGATGCGACTAGGGTGTTGGACAGACCGATTCCGCACGCCTGTGTGTCAGGAATGCAGGGCCAACAACTCTATGGAACACTTCCTGCTGAACTGCAAAACCTACGAACCTGAAAGACAAGATCTTGTGTTACACTTTAGAGCAAGAAACGAACCAATGACTGTCGAAAACTGCCTCAGCGTGAGCGCTGAGGACCAGGTCCAGCGACTCGTCAAGCAGTTCATTTCAAGAACGGGGAAAGCGATCTGAGAAGCCATCCCTCAACCCAGAGCTGTACAACCAGATGGGACCGGACCAGATCCTGCGAGTACCAGCGGCACCTGCCAGGACAGTCTATCCTTCCTCTCACTCTCCCGACCTCGCTTTATGTCCTCTGAAGCATTCCAGCACTCTTCACCTATGCTACTACCACTACCTCTACCTGTCCGCTGGCGAATAACATCGTAAATGCCAAAGTTGTAACACAAATCTGAAATTAGTATATTTTCAGGTGAAAGTAGACAGCGGAACCCACCAAAGGCCACCCGACGCTCTGAAGCAGCTAGCCAAGGGCATTGCACCAAAGGGGACCAGCACCAGGGAATTCCTGTCTAACTTACGCCACCTTAAATGTATCTATAACAATGCCTTTCAGTCCCATTTCAGACCCTGCCCTAAGGCCGAAAACCAGCGTGAAGGCCTAAGTGATTACCAAAACTTTAATTAACATTCTTTCAGGCAGAAGTAGACAGCGGAACCCACCAAAGGCCACCCGACGCTCTGAAGCACCTAGCCAAGGGCATTGCACCAAAGGGGACCAGCACCAGGGAATTCCTGTCTAACTTACGCCACCTTAAATGTATCTATAACAATGCCTTTCAGTCCCATTTCAGACCCTGCCCTAAGGCCGAATTCCAGCGTGAAGGCCTAAGTGATTACCAAAACTTTTATTAACATTCTTTCAGGCAGAAGTTGACAACGGAAACCACCAAAGGCCACCCGACGTTCTGAAGCAAACCGCTGAAGACATTGCACCAAAGGGGACCAGCACTCGGTAACTCCAGAATCTCTTAAGCCACCCCCCCCCCCACCCCCCAGTCACATGAACATTAACAATGCCTCTAGTTTTATTTCAGGACAATGGATCTCAACCCACGAGAAGTTCCAGCGACGAGAAGCCACATCCCTCAATCTATATGTCACTCTCATTCTCCCGACCTCACTATCACATCTACTGGCACATTCGGGCAAACTGACCTCTCATTTGCAGTCTATCTTACCTCCACTACTTCTCCACACTCCGTGAGAAAAAAAAAAAAAAAAAAAAAAAAAAAAAAAAAAAAAAAAAAAAAAAATTTTTGTTTTTTGTTTTTTTTTTTTTGCCGATCACAACAACAGATTGTGACGGCCCTGGTTGTCCTGAAAAGGAACATTGTTTGTATCGATGGAGCAACGGATATTTGTTTGGCTTTTTCCGGCGGCTTTTAGATCGGCAACCAAGCAGCAACAGGGCACCAGCACAGCGACCAGCACGAGGCAAACCAAGCACCAGCAACAGTCAGCTAGTACCCTTCAATATCATCGCAAAGAGATCTGGATCACACCAGAACCCAAAACCGCAAACAACGCAGCACAGCAAGGAAGCAAACAACAATAATATCAGGTGTGTCTACACACCACAAATAAAAGGAAACCATATAAGACAGCAAAGGACCCTTCTTCGATATAGCAGGCCCTCGGGCGGCTGAAAGAGGATCAAGTTTGGAATTTTTCTTGGACAACTGGCAATGGCAATGGCAAGCTCTCTTTTCTAGTATTTGATTATATTATATCCAGTTTCGTCCTTTTTAGGACGAAATTTTTGTCATTTGAAGCCCTACTTTGGCTTTTGCCAGGGGCCGCAATATAGGCAGGCCATACATATGGCCAAATGTCTGAACGCGGTTTCTGGGACCTCTCCACGGCGATCCTCATCCGCATGGTGGCACTTTGTGCCATCGGGTGTTTATCGCTTGTGTGATGTCCTGGTGGGGTAGAAATTCGGTTCAGTATTTGATTATAATCCTATGTTTATTCGTCCCCATGTGGGATAAAGTTTTTCGTTATTTGAAGCCCCACCCTCGCTTTTGCCCGGAGCTCTGAATATAGCTGGGGCATAGATATGGCTTGGCTATATATATGGCCTAACAGCTGAAAGGGGTTTCTGGGACCTCTCCACAGGTGATCATCATCTGCATGGTGAGGCTTTGAGACCAGGTGTTTATCGCTTGTGTGATGTCCTGGTGGGGTAGAAATTCAGTTCAGTATTTGATTATAATCCTATGTTTATTCGTCCCCATGTGGGATAAAGTTTTTCGTTATTTGAAGCCCCACCCTCGCTTTTGCCCGGAGCTCTGAATATAGCTGGGGCATAGATATGGCTTGGCTATATATATATGGCCTAACAGCTGAAAGGGGTTTCTGGGACCTCTCCACAGGTGATCATCATCTGCATGGTGGCGCTTTAAGTCACCGGGTGTTCATCGCTTGTGTTATGTCCTGGTGGGGTACAACAAGAGAGAGAGAGAGAGAGAGAGAGAGAGAGAGAGAGAGAAGAGAGAGAGAGAGAGAGAGAGAGAGAGAGAGAGAGAGAGAGAGAGAGAGAGAGAGAGAGAGTATTTCATTAAACCGTTATGATTATTTCAATATATACTTGTTTGAGAGATGCCAGTTAATTTTCATATATTGGTTTTTACTTATGAAAACCATTACGTCTGAATAGAGATTAAAACACCAAATCCAGCTACATCTCAATGAAGCCTTAAGTCAGTTCTGAGCTAGGATATTAAAATATTAGTGGGGGAGAAGAGGGGAAAAACCAGCATAGACAGATAATAGTGTAAACTACACAAGATGGATTCCAAGTTGCGTACCGGTAAAATGTAGTGTTTGAATGACTAAATGTTTGCGTTGTATAGCAATAACTATTTTGTTTCTTAACGAATCCCTTAGCAACTATACATAGTTGAAATCAGATCAATGAGGCCTAACTGTATATGCAGTACTTGAGAGCATATGAAGCACTACCGACCTAACTACCATATACAATTGGCTACTAGTTTACTGTGTTTTCATCCGCATTGTGGCACTTTGTGTCCCCGGGTGTTCGTCGCTTGTGTGATGTCCTGGTGGGGTATAACTTACCTACCTACGCTTACTATGTTTTAATGAACAACATTTAACATTGATGGTTAGGCCTATATGTCAACGAGCCTAGCAAACTTTATACACTAGTGTTTTTTTTTTTTTTAGTAAGCACTTTAAGAGTTAGTGGTAGGTTGGTAGTTGTATCCCACTAGGACATCACATAAGCCAGGAAGGGGCCTCAAATAACGAAAAATTGCATTCCACAGGGGGGAAAATGCAGGTGATGAAAACAAACGTAAAGTTTTACGCACTCACACACACACACACACACACACACACACACACACACACACATATATATATATACAAGGTCCGACAATTAGGTAATGAGACTAATTCCATAAAAATTAAACTCCTCAACAGTTGAAGATATAATTTTTTTTTTTTTTATTCAAAATAAGCCCCTTGTGCATTGATACAGCAAAGGGCACGATCTAACAAACACTGGACGACCTCTGTAGTTCTTCTCTTGTTATGGCCCTTGAAGTCGATGTTACGGCTCTTTGGATGTCATCAATATCGTCAAAGAAGCATCCTTTCAATGTAACTTTAATTTTGGAAATAGAAAATAAGCACAGGGAGACAAATATAGGAGACAGGGTGCATGGTTGAGAACACACACTCATTTTAGGGCCAAAAATTCTCTTACAACTACCGCCCGGTTAGCCGGTGCATTGCCATTAAAAAGGTACAAACCAGCAAGCAACTTTTTGTCTTGCCTAAATCTTGCACTGAAATTTTAAGAATGGTTTGTCTATTAACACCAAATTCATCTAACATCATCCTCACAGTTGAAAAATAATCTTCTTGTATTTGTTCTCTGACTTTTGCAGTGAGATCCTCATTACAAACAAAAACTGGAATCCAGGTCTAGTTGCATAGTAATCATTTCTACACCACTTTCGAATCGTGAATACTGTCGCGAAATGAACAGCCAACCCTACACTGTGGACTAGTCGTGACGTTGACATCCCTAGAGGGCAGGTCACATTTCAAATTTAAACCCGTCCGGGGGGGGGGGGGGGATATAGTCCCTCATATTGATGTATACCTCTATCTGGTGAAATAAACATTTCTAGACCTTCTAGTTGTTTTGAGAAGTCTACATTTTCAAACTTGCAACTGTGGGATAGATAATTTCTGGAATATTTTTCAGAAATTCAAGTAAGACTTTTTACTCCTTGGGCACAAATAAAAGACTTCTTTTCTAGAGACGCCAAGCGGAATCTGGCGCAGGCATTCTTTGCCAGACCTCTGAGGTGTCAAGAGACATGTCAATTCTCTCATTAAACTTTGGCGCATTCAAAATACCAGTTTAATCTATGAAGGATTCCTAA